>JAVCKZ010065645.1:0-14612 GCA_034780755.1 Lepetodrilus elevatus
TCTGAGTTAAGAAATATTTCTAGATTTATTACAGAAGGTTTCCTATTGTATAAATGAACTTTCGTATAATTACCACACGCCATCTTACTAAATGTACCTAACTTATGTATCCTGTCACGAGTGTAATATTTATTTTGATATATATTATGTACCTCGTGTACCACCGTGGGTGGTTTAGAGGAAATACAATTGATTGATTGATTGAAGAAAAAGAAAAAGAAGAAGATTCTTTTCAGTTTTATTGTTCCTGTTATTACCAAGTGTTACGTTCACCACATTGTGAGAATTTCACGACAAACAGTGACATATTCACCACTTTGTGCTACGTTCACTGGTATTTAATGACCATTATGTTTTGCGTTTTAATGTTCCTGTTATTACCAAGTGTTACGTTCACCACATTGTGAGAATTTCACGACAAACAGTGATATATTCACCACTTTGTGCTACGTTCACTGGTATTCATTTAGTTCAACACCAGTTTCATGTCATTGTTGTGGTGTTATGTTTACCACTAAGTGGGAAAATCACGACAAACAGTGATATATTCACCACTCAAACAGAGTGTGCTGTTAGGAGAGAGAAGACCTGCTTTTACTATGGCAGGAAGTTACGTAAACGTAGATTTACACCCTGGCTACCTTACGACCCTTTCGAAGCAGAGACGTAACCGAGATGTAAAGCAGTCACCGAGTGTGTAATTCGAGGATGGATACATGTGAATTTGCCTATAGAAACTCTAGAGTAAGTAGACCCGTACTTGCGCAACCGTTAGTTTGATTCAATATATCTCATTAATTATACCTGCACTCGGTAAAACGATTGCCACTTATCCTATATTTAGTCACAATATTTCAGCAAATACTATCGATTTACCGCATAGGCATGTTGGTTTGATTGACGGTGAAATGTACACGAGTGATTACACCCAATTTGTTCTGCTAGAGGCTTGCCGGTCACCACTTCATAGTGTACAGTGTACACTAGATTGGATATGACACACGTCATATTTTTTTGTATAGTTACTGTATCGTGAAATCAAGTTTATTTCAATGGGGTATTTATTCTATACAAGTGCAGTGTGAACATCATTAAAATCCGACATTCGTTTAATTTCTATGTGCAGTGGTGCCATGACAACTGTGTTTGGGGAAAACATACTCTTACCATGTCCAAATATTAATGAAGAACAACCGTTTGAAGAATACAATGTTTTCACAGCTAAGGACAACGTGGTAGTTAAAAAATAAATGGCATTGTCCACTTGACAGAACAATCGTCATATCTCTGATAGTAACAAAATGATATTGTTCCGTTTCCAACAACAACATAAAAAGAAAATCGATATGGAAATCGTTTTAAATGTAACATATCGGAACCAGAATCACTGACAGCTAACTATCGTAGAAGTGTGCTAATGGAGAGAATTACGGTTTGTTTAATTTCGTCTCCAACACTTCCCTGGAGAGCGTATTGAAGACAACTCGCGTATTCAGGTGAGGTGGCGTCGATCAATAATTAATATTTACCGAGCACGACTAACTACAATTTAATTGAACATATCTTCATCTTCAATAGCTGGACTTTTATAAAGAGACATTGAATATACTTTCAATTATTCCACGTACACCTTTACTTTGTGTTGGCAGTTAAAAATTGATATTTTGCACTAAAGTGACAACTGATATCCATATTAAATTGAAAAAAATATATATTTTATCGGATTTTCTTTTCATAAAGAGTGCACACAATCTAATCAAACTTAAGAATCACAGATAGTGCACTTTTAATGGTGCTATAGATACATATCTAGAAAAGCCTTTAGAATGTCACACAGGTATTGTGCAAGGCAGAATAATCTATGATGGTGGACGAAACTGGCAGACAGATTGGAAAGAATAGTATCCAGCTTGAAACCATGCTGAATAGTGCTTAATTCGAAGCAATGTGTATTCTGGTAGACTTCCTCAACAGTTTATTTGTGTGTAGTATCATTTTGACAATGCAAACATTGGTTTCTTCGTCAACTTCAGGTGCTTGTAATCTTTTTGTTCTGAAAACTCTTTTGATACTGTTATTATTTTCATTATCTTTTTTAATATAGTTGAAAATAATTATTCATTTTTCTTTAAAGTGCTCTTACACCTTCTATATCTTTTAAAATAGTGTATTGGTACCATTGTTCTAGATCATTTATTTTCTTCTCAAGACTAGTTGTTGAGTATAGCATATATACTACATAGCATATACTGTGAACCTGAAAATTGAGGTTCACTGTAGAATATTCTTTGTTCCATCAATTCTAGAACTGTTCAAAGTAATGCCACACAAACAGCATAACACTTTAATAATATAAATATATAATAAACAAAGAATTCATGATTAATTCAAATTTTAATGAATGTTACAGTTTCAAATGTTGGCTACAAAGCACTGAAATGTTCAGAATATATAACAGTGAATAGGAAAATAAATATACAAGTTCAATACTCAGGCATAATAATCTGCAATACTGTCAACTACCAATACAGTGGGGAGAGGACAGCAACGGAAAGGAAAGGAGAGATTGGGGGACACATTGACAGAAGAATTTGATTGGTTGACGGTCTTTAGTTGATGATCATTCAAGTTACAGGAGAAATGAATGCCATGAGAACACACAAAATTTGAGACATGGGATATTTCTTCTAGGATAATAAATCAGAATAATCTTCGAAAGAAAATTTAATTTGAGGCCCCCTAAAACGATAATTTATTAAGACATGGAGATACAACATGGACAGATATGTGGGAATAGCAGAGATTGAGAAACAGTGACACATCAAGGAGATTAAGATTAGACCAACATCTTTGGTAATGTCCAATATTGGCAGAATACGGTACACCATTCCCCTGTAATAATAACATTACACTTTATATAAACCATCCACACAGTATAGGACCCTTAAGTACATAGATACCGCTAAATTTGAAATATACTTATACGACTATAGCATGCTTCAATACATTATACATGAACTTATCTGAAATGATGGATAAACAACTGCTTTTGTTTTGATATTATCACATATAGTGCAGTCAGCAGTACATATAACACTACACACAGAATAATCTGGCCTTGAAATGACAAGTAGAATCATTAGTTAAAATGCAATACGGCAGGGTTGATGTTCTTATTCATTTAACCCTTTCCATGCTGGCAACAACCAGAAATGTCCTTAAAGATCAACTTACTCTTGATTTCATAAATGCAGAATTTCTTTTTTAATGCCTTAGATTAATATCATAGAAATTAGAAAATAATGGTCAACTAAATTAAACTAGAATCAATTTCATGCTAAAAACTAAATAGGATGGATTGAATAAATATTTGAAAAATGGGCAGTACATATGTTGATTCAGCAATAACTAGCCATGCTTTTTGTTAGCTTTGCTTCCGGGCTCTTAAGAATAAGTTTAAAATCACAAAGGTACTTTTTTTTAGTTTGTAAATTAATTAATTGCCAATAAACATTAATTCATCGTTATGTAATTGATGATGATAATGAGATATCATGGATCTGTACTGTCAACTATGTATGAAGGAAAATAAAAAAAAGATGAAAGATGAAATATTTAAGTTACATCTAGCAAAACCGAAGAACAAAAATGCGTTATTTTTGGTTCGCAACTATGAGAAGCGCTGTTACAATAACGAAACAATAGTTGTGAAATCTGCACTGCGGTAGATCACGATGTTAGCAAACAGAAACATGCCAATAGGCGGAATTAACTGAAATTGTGGTAAGATTGGCTAAGGCAACATTGATCATCACTTGGGTCCAAAAACATGCACACGAATCTAGATTATGTAGCTCAAGTTGTACAGAATCCTGCCGTGTCGGCATTTTCCATAGTAACTGCAGGAGGATTTCCCTAATTACTTGTTCAAATCCCATTATTGCTTTGCTAGGGAATATTTCTGAGTTGTCCACAGTTTCAGTAAGAATCGTGAGTACCATCAATAAACAAAGCAATATTACTGAAAAGGTTTTAGAATTTCCAAATTTTTAGTTGTCATATTGGTAAGGTGAAGGAAGTATTTTTCCTCCTAAATTTGACTTAGAAACAACTTCGTAACTGGAACTGTTTTGCATAATGGCCAGAGAATCACTAATTACACAGACCATTTCATAAAGTTCCAGGAGAGTTTGT
The DNA here is from genome assembly GCA_034780755.1 of Lepetodrilus elevatus. Lineage (NCBI taxonomy): Eukaryota > Metazoa > Mollusca > Gastropoda > Lepetellida > Lepetodrilidae > Lepetodrilus > Lepetodrilus elevatus. The sequence goes on from JAVCKZ010065645.1 coordinate 4,195, forward strand.
TCTGTATCACAAATCCTGCACCAATTGTCCAGTATGAAACAGTAGTCCCCCCCAAGATATCTCGTACCAACCAGCGTGTTTTCAACTACCGGTACATATAACCCCGACAAAGCTTTAGCTTAGCCTATTCGTTACTGTCGACTTCAACACCAACGTAACAAAGCTTAACAAATTTACTTCGGAGATCACAGTCCACTTTCCAGTTTCAGCAGCGGTCATTCATCGGGTGCAACAACTCATTTACAGGTTAGTGTTCGACACACGAAAACAGCAACGATGAGGATTTGCAAGACAGAAGGCAGTGGATGGTTCAGTCGTCTGGATGTCGTCTTTGAGCCGAGGATACAACAACTGTTGCTTGATGTGGATGAGAACTGTGTAGGAGCGTATATCAAAAAAAGCAGATCTTCCTTTCCCAGTCAACAGCGACCTGCAAAGTCCCTCTTGTGTAGTTACGTTTGTTCAGTAATTTCTCGGTGAAGCAGTCGTAAAATGTCTGGGAGTAAGTCAGTTTGTGTTTGTAGACAGAGAGCTCACATATTTACATTTCTCTTGCTTTAGTTCAGTATTCTTCATCCTCCCCTTCACCACCGGCACCGTCTTCTGCACCCTCCTCCGGGGGAGCGAAACCCTCCTGCAACAACGCAACAACTTGTAGTCACAGTCACGATCTGCAGTGCTAGCAGGGATCAAAATCAACACTAGTCCACTAGCCCAGGACATTTCTCCCAACGATAAGATTATCCTAAGGGCGAGTAGAAATTCATCATATTTCTTATTTGTATCACTATTTGGGCTAGTAAGTTTTTTAATTAGTTTCTATCGCTGACTATATCCACAAACAGTGTTGGGGGTGCCAGTTTGCTATAATATATCAGTAGTAGTCGGACTCATTTCGCCAATATTCACCTCAGTTGCATATAAAATATCTGTTATTGATTTCATGACTGGATCACCCTCCGGCTGGTCTTGGCATATAATCTCGATATCTCTCAGCTTGGAGAAGTAGAAGTCTCGCTCCTTCTCCAGACCCTCCACGTTGAGACGCAGATCTGCAATCTGGAAACATAATAATAAAGTAAAGCAGGGGTAAAAATTAACACTAGCCAATTAGCCCGGGCCATTTCTCCCAATGGTATCCAAAGGGCTAGTATAAATTCATGATTTTTCTTTTGTTCAGTGCATGTATTGAAAGTATGCATGATGTAGAAAAAGTGTTATGTTGTGCATCAAATGGATTAAGTTTTAGATATGGGTGAAGGGAGACAACATAATTATCTCCCTTTACAGTGTATCAATCTTTCTAATCTGTCTACATTTATTGTCAAAATCATTGACGATAGTTTGTCGCCTTTAATCAACATGCCATGACATCCAACATTAAATGTCATTATCTAATAAGCAAGGCATTTGAGGATTATAATATGTTCATTAAAGAATTTGAGAAATTATCCATATTCGATAAAAAAAACACCAGAAGTATCTGCAATATTTCAAGTGATTATATTAGGCAGGTGGGGTTTCCTTTACTTGGTGTTGTGAACACTTACATTAGATTCTAACTCTGCTGTTGTGAACACTTACATTATATTCTAACTCTGCTGTTTGTTGTGAACACTTACATTAGATTCTAACTCTGCTGTTGTGAACACTTACATTAGATTATAACTCTGCTGTTGTGAACACTAACATTAGATTATAACTCTGCTGTTGTGAACACTTACATTAGATTCTAACTCTGCTATCTTGTTGTCTTTGTTATCGCCTCTGCTGTTGTGGTTGGTAGCAATCTTGCTTGGTGGGGCAACTCGCTTTGTCGTTTCCGTCACTAAAAACAAAACAGTTATGACAACATGAAACAAGAACTCTCCAGGTTGACCATTATGAATATTCAACCATCTCTATTATTTTCTACATAATGTGTGAGTGAGTGAGTGAGTGAGTGAGTGAGTGAGTGAGTGAGTGAGTGAATGAATATGGAGTTTAACGTCGCTGAGGGAATATTTCACCCATAATGTCTGAAGAAGTCATCTTTGGAACAGGATCACTATGTGCTGTCTGCACTATGACAATGCAGTTGTCATTCACTGCTCACAGGTTTAGTGCGACATTACAAGTGTTAACAGTTTTCTCCTGTCCCAATGTGCAGCGTTCAAGTAAAATAAGCCTAAAAGTAGCTTTAACCCTTTCTCTGCTGGATTAGGCACAGCCCTTTAGGGCATCTCTGGTTGCCTTCAGTATGGAGTGGGTTAAACCTCAACTCGTAAGGGCAAAATAAACATGATGGTGGTTTCTAAAATGTTGTGCCGTTTGTATATGACAAGCATAAGAAGCTCACTTGGTTTGGCTGTTCGGACTGTGGTGGGTGTTGGTTTTGACGTCCGGGGTTTGTTCAACGCGCTCTGCTTCAAGTTAGAGCCCAGTGACTCGCCGCCTCTCGCTGCGATCGGGTCGTAGTCTTGCATTCCGAAGTTTGCATCGAAAAACTTTTTGAACCATTGTACAAATTCAAAGTTATCTTGAAACTTCCCTTTCACTAATCGGTCAACTGGAACAATCTGATAGAAAACAAAGAAACTGTGTTACTTTATTATTGTCTATTAAAGTGACGTGAATTAAAATATGATAAAATACAACAATAACATAGATTTTTTTTTCTTCACATGGAGTATATTTTTTTAAACGAAAGGAAGTTATTACCGGTACTGGTATTCCATACCTTTAACTTTGTAAAGATAAGGTACATACAGTATATGATATCAACATTGGAAGAATTTGCCACGTGATACTTGGAAAACTGGTATTGTCTCTACATATAGCCACGAATGGCAATATATTGGTAAAATAATGCACAATACAAATTGAAAATGCTTCATTCTGCACAGATCACGCATGTTAAAATAAAATAGCACAACTTTGACATGCACATTCACGATCTCATCAACATATTCCCACCAACATGATCTGTCAAGTTAATTTTGATATCCAAATGTGGACATTTAACAAAATGATTCTCACTCAAAAGGAATACTTATAATTTTACTGAATAGCAACAATACCCAAGCACCTTCTCTATACACAAGCCTCAAGTTAATAAAATGGCAGTCTAAGTTAAAACTGACTCTTTACAAAGTTATAATTAATATTGTTTAAAATTAATTAATTAATTATTTTTATAAAATTAACCATGGCATTACTGTAATTATTTTGTAAATGTATTATTAAATAGCTGATATAAAGGGACTAAAAAAAATTGATAAAGATTTAATAACAGACAGTCGATCTAAAATGCACAAGTTATTTATTGTTTCAGAAAAACTTATTTAACTGATGGAGATATTTGAAAATTTGAATGATGAATAAAACAACATGCACATATAATATATGAAAATGAAGCAATTTCATGATCGAACATTATTTTGAAGACGTTTATATTATTTACATGTAAAGTCTAAAAACATACAAACAGTAGCAGTAAATTAAAATGGAAAATTATTTGGAAGCATCTAAAAACATATTTAGAGTTTCTATAATTAGGATATATCTATTTGTCTTAATTAGTAGTATATTAAAATAATTAACATCAAAAGCTTTGCAAGTTGCAGATCCTGCAAGTTGGATAAGAAATGTTACAAGTTGATAAAAATTATGTTAAAAGTAATAAAAGCATCAGCCTCCTGGTTTTAGTGTAAAGAATATTAGCTCTTTCTAGATTGCAAAGCGATGACAAAATGTCAAAGATTGATAAAAACCTCACAAATGTAAGTGAAGACACAGATATGGTTCAGTAACAACCACACAGCAATATACAACAGGAACAGAAATACTGTCAGGATGTCAGGTACTTCAAACCATTTAGAATATGTAAATAACAGAAATAATCCATGTCCTACCGTAAATCAGTTTCACAAGCAACTGATAATATTACTTATTAACCATTTACAGCAAACATTAGTATTATCGGTGGAACTTGTGGGCTTGAGTACCTTGACCAAACATGGCAACATAAAATATGATTTTTTAAATTTAAATTTACAAAGGGAATATGTTAAATTTGAACTGTTAATTCATATAAAAAAGCTTGTTATGGCTGGATGTCAGAAAGAAACATGTGCAACAAACTCAAATTCTTGTGAATATTGCAAGCATGCGTGAAGAAATGAAAAGGTTATAACAAAAAATGGCACAAAATGGAACATGGCAAATGGCACAAGAGCAGGAGACACACACAGACACGGAGACACACACGGACACAGAGACACACACGGACACAGAGACAACCCTGTGGACCCATTGTACAAAACATTCTTAGACAAATGAATCAGTGTAAATAACTTGTCACCTCATCTGAAAACCATCCATGTAGATGAATCACTGCCACAAAGCTATTGCCATCTCTACTTACTGCTTAGCTAGCAACAGCGATATCATCTACAGATTGGGAACTCGTACATCTGGCCCAAAGATTACAAACTTTCTTGAGTATGATTTTATGTTCAACTCAATGTTTTGTTAAGAAATTACTTTTTTTGAACTGGTGTTTAGATTCGCTTTCTAGATTCTTTTTATAGATTTATTTTTTTATTTTATTGAATTGGTGTTTTCTAGATTCTTTCACTAATTTCACGACTTGTCAGTTTAGGGTAAGAGGAAATCTGCAACATCAGTAGTGCTAAATATTGCAGTAAACCTGCAAGAACCGGCTGGTACTGACAAGGCCAAGGATGATAATTGCCACTTTACAATCAGCGCATCCTATCAATATTGCGTCAGAAAGGTAACTTTCGCAAACATTGATGTCAGGTCCCCGGGGCAGGATTTGAACCTTATACCTTATACAACATTCCATCACTGCGCTACCACCCGCTCTTAACATTTTGTTCACAAATCCACGTAACTTTTGAGCGTGAGCATGAAATCGTACTCAAAATGTTCCGTAATCTAAAGGCCAGACAACACTGAGCTAGAACTGTTTTGTACAAGTGAGCCCAGGTTACCAGCCATACTCACCTTATCCACACCCTTCTTTGTGAACGACTGTTGTAAGCACTTGAAATTGTTTATGAATTCGTGTTCTAATTTTGTATTGTATTTTAGCCGTTTCATCTGCACACACCCTGTAAGAGGCAAGACAAGTCCTCTTTAAGTTAAAGCGGAGAGTTGACCAGAGTTTCACATCCCAAATGTTCACAAACCTTTGTGCCATCACGCAGAACTCAAAAGTGGATGTACCGTACACTGTGGGCATTGGGTCCGGTACCGGAGGTGGGCGTGGCTCATAGGGGGGTGGGGGGTGAAAATCAGAGCAGGTACATGAACTTTGGTCTGCGATATGGCTACAAACATTCACACTGTACAGTAGACTGATGATAGTGATGCAACCGGCAGATGGTTTTTTAAATATTTGGTTTAAGGATCATATTAGTTGGTGATTCAGTGCATGCTGACATGCCTTTCACATACAAAAACAAAATGGCACAAAGTAGTATCAAGTGATATGGTTATATAATTACATGTCACATCTCAACATCTGTCTATTGTCAAAGAGAACGAGTATTTGAGTTCATGTGGTTTGTGACAGCATCAACATAGCATTCAGTCTATATGGCACTAGATAGGTTAAACTGTGCTGTTAGTCCCCGGCATGCATCAGTAGAGTGGATTCAAGGGAGAGAACTGGGGAATGGGACGGGATCCTGCGACAGGAAGAGAAAGTATTGCACTATGTAGTTGACCTAGTGCAGAATACATGCAAGAAAACCACACTATTCTCACAACTGACCCACTAAATATTGTAGAACAATTTATCTTTTTTTAAATTTATTTGAAAATAGATTTTCTAGTGAAATTATTGCAGCCAAAAAAGTATATATATCATAGTAGTGACAATTAAAAAATATATTAAAAAAGAAAAAATGTTCCCCAAATTTATTCCGAAACACGCAATGTCTTTTTTTTTAATAATCAAATAACTGCGGTAATACTAATTTAATATTACATCAGCTATTAAATGTGTGCATAAAGTTAAAATAATTCTTTCTCTCCCCGTCTTTCCATGAAGACCTGGTCAATGAGTTAATGAGCGTTGGGTATTTCACGGGAGCATGCAAAAAGCTGCAAATAAAACAAGTTATTAATGCCTGCTGCCAACAGTGCTGGGAAGACGCCAGACATGGGAAACCCAGTTGCTTCCCCTGACAGGTCAGAGGTTGCAGGGGAGATAAGTCACCTTGTCCACAGCGTTCTTCTTAAAGCACCCTTGCAGCACCTTGAAGTTCTGAATTGCTTCATGTTCTAATTTGGTGTTGAATTTGACCTTCTTCAAGGCAATAGTGCCTGCAATGGGGAATGCGGGCGATACATGTATACATTGGACGTGGGGAGAATCAACATTGACGGGAGAAATACAACAAACACAAGACAATGGTTAATACAACTTCATACTGTATTCTGCATGACTGTGTATTGGGCCATGAAATACTTTAAATACAAAATCACGTGATCAGGAACAATCGTAATGAAAACATTTATGACAATTATCTCGTTGGCGAGTTACCACCAGCAAGTGAGTGAGTGAATATGGAGTTTAACGTCGCTGCAGCAAGAAAACTATCTTTAAAAATTGTTCAGATTTGAAGAAAAATCTACAAATAAACTGCATTTTAAAAACTGTATGAGTCTCAGACACAATAAGAATTCGGGATCAAGTTTACATAATTTAAGCTAAGAAAACATGAATGTGTCCACACTATTATTTAATGCAAACAAGTTTGCAGCATCAACAGATCATGATTTCTGTGTGTGAAATGCAAACATTTGATCGCTGGGTGTCCAAATACTGCTGTAGAAATCTGATAACATTGTATCAATAGTTGACACACCAGCTGTACATTGATATGAACAACACTATCACACACTACTATTTGAGGCTACTACTACACAGACAAAGGCCTATTGTATTCTATTCTTTTCTATTTCACTGAATGACTGACACTGAGACAGTGACAGAAATTTCATTCAAAATATAATGATAGTTCCAGGAAATGGCTTCAGGAATGAATCTTTAATGCAGAATTCACATGCAGAATTCCAAAATAAGATTTGTCGTGAATTTGCACAGAAATATATACCAATATGCTGTGGATCTGAATGCTACCAGTTGTCAATAGTAGAGGTCTGTATTTGATTTGCCATTTCATCAGCATCAAGATCAATAGTGATGTATTAATAGAACGGAAGTATCACTGTGTGTAACCAACAGTTTATAATAAACAGTCCATGCACAGCAATAGATTTGTTTTTCAACTTGCAAAAGTCCAAGCAGATTGTTTTCATTTTGCAGACTGCATTCTCAATCAAACCATCCTTTTAAAATAACGGTGACAATACAGTTGAATAATTAATCGTCATTAGCCTAGCCATGCCTACACGTAGTTACTGATAACACTAATTACCAAATGAACAAAGAAATCAATTAAATCAATGCCTACATGCCTTGACATTCACACCAGTCGTCATTCACACAAACACATGTAGACAATACAAAGTATTTATCATAGCAGTAGTAGTAGTCATGGTAGTACGGTAGTGTAGATAGAGCGTAGAAGTGTGGCCTTCCAAGTGTCTGTCTGTTACCTGAGGCGGTACTACTAGTCTACATCCTACATGTCCAGCTGTTATCACTGAGTGGTAATGGTCTACTCTACAGTACAGGCATATGACATGTATAATGTAATGTTGACGAGCTGGCTTCTGTATCCCAGGGGAGAGAACCCCTGATGTCAGTCATCCGCCTGGGATGGGCACTTGGTAACCGGGTAACCACAGTTCAAACATTTACTGTTATACTCTCGTGGATGTATCAACATTATAAATACACTTGTGGATGTATCATGATAAGCACACAGCCATAGCAGGGATACAAGCTCGCCATAGAAACATGTCAGCTTGAATATAATGATTGAAATTCTAATCTTAAATTTTGATTAGAGCTATTTGGGCTAGCTTTTACATAACTAGGAAACATAACTCAAGTAATGGGGCTATGTGTTAATTTCCATTCATGCCAAATATTAATTCAAATTAAATGTTTACAAATTCATTGGCAACAGGTATTTCTGAATATAATTCTGATGATATTCTACAGACTAATATGCATTAAGCACATCAGGCATTATTTTTAAATAGATGCATGCATCATGTTGAGTACTACACATATAATATGAATGATCATTTGATACCCAAATACGCCCACAACCGTGAATACAACTACCATAAAAATGAATAATTATTTAATATAGATCCATCACAAATGTGTTATAAAACATGTTTAAAGTGTTAGTATCTGAAAAGGAAATATCTTCAACCAATTGTATTAAGCTCATCAAAACAGCCATAGTAATTTACACATGAATATTTATTAATCATCTTTATAGCATCAAATTATTAATTTCATTATCATTACCGAAATAAACTGTCTATTGTCATCAGCCTAGGTGGGAATCGATCAGTCCACATCAACATATTTCCATTAATGATAGATCTCAAATAGCTGTACAGCATAGAGTTGTATGCAGTGCAGTCTACCTGCCTGATTGAGTGAATGGTTTTTATTTTACGTCGCAGCAGGAATCTTTCACCTATACGTGACGACCTTCGTAAATAACTCAAGTGAATTATTGTTTTATGTCTCGGAGGGAATCTTTCACCCATACGTGACGACCTTCATGAATGGCTGACAACAGTCATCAGTACACACTGACCTCGTAAAGACAATAAAGCGTATTGGTAATAAAAATTGCTCTTGCTTGCAAAAGAATTCTATACAGTGAGCATTTACTGGTTGTAGTCTTGGACTGTGACACTACTAGGTCTGGGATAAGTACTCACCAGGAAAAAGCATGTCCATGAACTGGCAATATGCACTACCTGTATAGAACAAGACAATAAAGATGAGACATCATTAAAATGTTGCTAATTGCTATTGGCCTGGACCCAGTTGTATGAAAGTGCCATTAACTAATGATGTCATTAGCCGTTATTCATGCTGTGACTTTCAATGCTAGCGTAACGTCACATTTAAATGGAGGTTTAATGACAAAAGCATTAATCGTTTCATACAACCGGGCCCTAGTCACCAATTAGCACAGGCCTTGGTCACCAACTAGTACATAGATCAGAATTGGGGAGGTCACACTCATGAAGATGAAGAACAAGGTGACAGAATCAAATTGTTGGCAAGAATACATTTGGTCATCATTGTCATTTATGAATGAATAAATTACATTAATTCAGGGTTCGCAATTAACTCGCTCGGGCCATTTCTACCAATGCTAAAGGTATCATTTTACAGAGTAGAATTTACTAGAATTTCATAACATTTGTTATTTGTATCACTATTCGGGTGAGTAAGTTATAAAGTTAGTTATTATCCCTGTTAATTGTTTACAAGATCGCAACACTCATGATAATCAGTAAAAATCATAATCAGGGCTCTAGACTAACATTCTGAGTTACTTGCCCGCAAAGGAAGTCAGGGCAAGTAGCAAAGACACCAAAGATGCAAAGTGTTAAAAAGTAGGTTGCCCGCAGTGAAATTTAACTTGCCCCTGTACATCGGGCATGTGTTAGTCCAGAGCCCTGGTAATCATGAAACTTAGAATCATGACTGAGTGACAGCATATCACTAACAGTAACAATAACATAACAAAAATAGAAAATGGTATTACCTGAACATAGTTCTTCGATTTTTGAGTAGTTTGCTTGTAAAGTATCATTGACCCATCCAATGATATCATGTCGACTCAAGTTGTCAGCAGAGGCACTTGTATTGTAAACATTCACTGCCATGATTCACTGCAATGGATAAACATTCACTGCAATGGCATCATTCAATTAGTTGCGTTTGTTGACATCCTAACAATATAATCTCAAAGTGCATTGTAACCACAATGTTTTGGTGTTTTATTTTGTATTGGGGCTTAGAGTCGCTTTCTAGATAGAGTCTTTCACTAATATTACGACCTGTCAGTTTAGAGCAGGAGGAAATCTGTAGTGCTGAATGATACAGTAAACCTTGCGAGTACTGACTGGTACTGACAAGACCAAGGATGATAACTGCATTGCCACTCTACAGACAGTGCATCCTATCAATATCACGTCAGAAACGTAACTTTCGCGAACATTGATGTCGGACCCCCAAGGCAGGATTTGAACCTGGAATCTCTATTGGCTTTGGTCCAGCATTCTACCACCGCGCTAACACCCGACAATGTACATGGTATATTGTGGGATGATAAAACTCATCCTTCACTTTCTGTTGCCAATAAACAGACTTAGTTTCAATAGGCTGCGTAAGTTGACACGAGATAGCCCGAGATTCATTCAATATCCGGTGACATAAACCGGTGAAACACCTA
>JAVCKZ010065656.1:0-14610 GCA_034780755.1 Lepetodrilus elevatus
GGATTTGTAGTCACTTCTATGCATAGACTTCTGTTAGCTTATCACCGGAATTCCTAGTTTTAAATGAAACTCTTCGAAATTCGATGACCCACTTGCAGCCGCTATGAGACCATGGCGCTCTCGTAAGTGCACGATCGCCATGTATAACTGATCGTTACGAGAGTCCGGATATGGTCTCCTAGTAGATAGCTTCGGGTAACGATACCCTGGAATAGAACATCTAGCGGTTTTTTCGGTGCATGCCTGTTACAAGGGCATATATTGTCCGTATACAAGAGTGCACCTGTAAACAACGTGAATATTTCTGTACAAACAAAAGAGTATCCTTCCGTTTGTTGGATTAGTAATGAATTATAATAAATAAATGCTCATTCAGTTATTTAAAACGACCTAAATCTTTCGTTATATTCGGATGTACAATAAAGTACCATATAGTTAGAAGTATATGGAGATATGGGGAGGGGATGACTATAAAGCACTATTACTGTGCAGATGAAGCTATGGAAACACTTAGTTATACAATGTAATGCATAGCCTCTGTGTTGGACAGCCCACACATTACATAGACCATCATGAATGGAAATATTATTCTAGAGTCTTGTATTATTCGACAGGCTATGACAGGACGCTTCTGATTTGAAGTAAGTTGATAGCCAAATAATTATGGATTCGCTTTAAATGCAGTCGCGTTTCTGTCGGCTTCGAAAGCAGACATGATTAGAGTGTTGTTTGGAATAATCTACGAGTCTTCTTAATGTATTTATTTATTCTCATTCAGAAAAGCGTAATTTCTCTGACAGATTATCCGAAGTGTAAGCGTGTAAAAGTAAAATAATTATACATAGGTTCTAATAATTGGTATTATAAAAATGTATACGAACATATCTACTGAAATAATTTGCGAGATGATTTATTCCATAAATCTAGACTTGCCTTACGAATTAATGGCGAATATATTGAATATGACTATTTGTGTGTGAATAAGACATGTACCAGTCTACCTAGACAAAGTTGCATCATCTCCATAATGCTTTCTGCTAGGCTATAAGGCATATTGTGCCATAGACGTCTAGATTTCAAGACGACAGTTTACCCAATATGTGTGCATGTTCATATACGTCATCGGATCTACTATTAAGCAATGTTAAAACAACTTTCACGTATAATTTTGTATCAGTATTCCATGTTTCATAAATAAAATAATCTTTGTACTAGATCATTATCTATAAATATATCCTAATTATTTAATGCTTAGAAAACTACTTTCAAGAATTTGTATAGATGATCCACGTACATTGATTAGCGGACAGCAGTGGGGGCGACATCCACAATTAGCCAGACAGAACAAATAGAAGAAGTTCTGCTCGTAGGCAAACGGCTTCTCATAAACGTAGTGTAACATAATGTTGTGACTGTGTGATCTAGCGTTTGATGTCAGGCGCATGCGTGGCAATGACGTCAACAACGAATGAATGAATGAATCCTTATCATTCATTGTACTCATTTTTATATTTCCAGAACAAAGCTCTGCTTAGAATTTCAATGCGAAATGTTCTGGGCTATAGTTCCAATGGTGCAAGAAATAAACAGGAGAAAAACATAGCAAGATTTGTGTGTCATACAATGTAGCAGTGTTTGCTTTGTATTGCGATTAGATCAAGCGTGCACGCCTAAAATACTAACACTTGAGAAATTCTATGAAGCTCTGAAATTAACAGGTAGTTCATACTTGCTGATTACCTGTTGCTGATTAACCCTCTCCCTGCTGAAGGCGACTTAAATTGCCCGATCACATGCAGAAATGGAACACTTTGATTTTATTCAGCAGGGAGAAGGTTAATTACTTAGCTGATAAATGATTGTATGCGTAGAACGGCAAAGACATATGTTACCAGTGCATAGTACTGTTTAGAGTCGCTTTCAAGATTATTTCACGACTTGTCAGTTTATGGCATTAGGAGACCCGCAACATCGGTAGCGCTGGATGTTGCAGTAAACCTGTGAGCCCCGGCTGGTGCTGACAGACCACACCTCGTACTGTAGACGTATCAATAACACAGAGACTTGGAAACATCGTCCTTTTCATATGGATAGCAGTATTTGTTCGAGGACCATCTCTTGTGGATGCTTCCACACCGGCAGAGAAGAGAGGACATGGCACCATCGACTACTCAGATCTTGGTCTTGTGATTTCTGTCACATTAGGAAAACAGGGTCTCTCATCCATAATATCACTCCAAACGTGTGGGACTATAGATTCAATGGTGCTAGGGGCGAAAGGGAGTACGCATCACAAGACTGCATACGTACTAGTTGGTACAGTTACACTGACTGCCTTCTCTGTACTCCCAGATATCCAATAGTTATTGACATGATCGGCTATAGGTACAGCATGATGACATGCAATTGTATATCTGGAGGCCTATTCTAGAAACGTTCTTACGAACTTCTTAGCCATACTATAATAATTGTTAAGAACTGTTCTTAGGCTAAGATGTTCGTACGAACGTTTCGAGAATAGACACCCAAATCACGTATTGAAGAAGTGGTTTCTACAGATTTTAAAAAGTATAGATACATATAGATATATGACTGTTGAACAAATAATTGCTATTTAGCTTTGTGAAGCATCTTTGCTACATTTCTGCAACAATATTGGCACATTCGCTTCCACCATCATCAGTCTTTTCTCCTTGAGGTCGTTGCACTGTGAGCTCCTTATATCAGTCATTTCTCATTGTATGACGTTCCTATTTTAAAGACTGCAAGTATGTACATTGTATAATGGCCAATGCTGCGTACCAATCATGATAAAGACTACACAGGTTCCCCTCACTGCACACCCACTCAGGGTGGGACATGGTATATTAGTTGTACATACTAATTTAAGCAGGACAATAATGTATGAAGTAATCGTACCGAGTGTTCATGATTTATATGAATAAAAATGATTCCGGATTGCTTAAATTTTAAATTTTATTGAATTACACGAGTGTCTAACTTTCGAAAGCAAGCGTTATGTCATGTTGAGGTAGCAATTATGATGCTATAAATATGGACATTTTTAATAAATCAAATTTGACAACTATGATCAATTGTTGTTGTGTGTACTATATGCGGGTTGTGTGTGTGTGTTTGTGTGTGTGTGTGTTTGTGTGTGCGCGTGCGTGCGTGTGCGTGTGTGTGTGTATGTGTGTGTGTGTGCGTGCGTGCGTGCGTGCGTGTGTGTGTGTGTTAGCACATATATTTGAAAGTTACTTAAAGCACAGTCCATCAAGCTGAACATCTCAATCTATTCCAGTCCACGAGGTATACCCGTACATTGACGTCCGCCATTGATATATTTTAGCATGGGTACACAGAAGTCGTACACGTCAGCAGCGTAGCGACTTGGAATAGGGCGTAATTTGGCATCAGGATCTAGTCTAGTCGGAATACGGCGGTCGGAAAAGTGAACCTGTTTAACATTCATAGGCCTATGAATAACCATATCCTGTCGACGCACCCCGGGATATATACAGTCTCACGTGCTCGACCGAGCCTTCTCATTGGTCAGTCGGACGCCCTGTGCAATTGGTCTGTGGAGAGACAGTCGAAGGTCACGGAGGTATAGATTAAAGATTCGCTGATGATTCCCACTTAAAGTGAAACGCGTGCCTGCTTCCATAGTCCGGGATCAGCAGACTCTCTACCATTGACCTGTGCCAGCTTTGTCGAGTCCCTGTTAAATGTCGAGAAATTATACTGCAATCGCATGTTTCCTTGTCCATCTCTTTAAGCTATTTTTAGCCGGGTTTCTAGTTGGTATGATCCCCCAATTACAGGCGTCATGAATCAAACATAGTTTCAGGCCAACTTGTCGATATAGGTTCCCGCATCCAAATGTCCACGGACTTCAACGATGAGGCCGTCTTTGATGAAACGCATGTATTGAACGAATAGAAAAGTACAGAAGTATTGATTTTAATTACATAAATTATTATGACTGCAAGCATGATTGTAAAGTAAATGGGATGTTTCGATTCAACCATGTGTCCCCATTAAAATCTAGTTAAAGCTAACATTTGCATATAACCATGATTAATCAAAATAGCAAAACGTTTTCATAGTTGTGAAACACATCAAGAAAGTATAGCCCAATTACTGTACATCGCATAGCGGTGGTTACCATTTGGTCAAGGAAGTCGATCTGAGATTGTCAAATGTAGTCAAATAAAGCAATAGCGTATAAAGACCTTGGGATAAATTAATTTGTGACAACAAGAATCAATGGATTACACCTGACAATTCTTCAAATTATGTGCATCGTCTTCGACCTTACAAAGAACACCCAGATTATGGATTGGCCCGCACAGTTAATAGAGACAGAAACATACTTTGAAGAGGAACACTTTCCAGAAAGGTACACAAATACAAATACTGAAATTACTTTTATAAGAATAGCCTAAATGCCATCGATGTTTTCGGCAAGGGATAGTTTTCTTCTAACACCATGTGGTATACTTTGCATAATTACAATTGCAGTCAGTAGTTTGCAAATCAAAGTGTTTATTAGATGATTGGTTGTCAGTGGCAGATAGGTACAATACATGTAGCTTACAATACCGTTGTTCGCTATGCACTATTTATCCCCAGTATAATTGCAAGTGAACCTATGATCCAACAACTGGAGCATCTGTGCATAGTAAATCAACTTGTTGCAGGTTATGTCAGAACTCACAGCCTCGTACTCAATGCAAAAAATACATCAATAACTGATGACGTCATCACTTTATGCTGGCTGTCACTCTATACGTCAGCAGTTCTGGCTATATGTCGATATATAGTCCGTGATGCACCGCGATAGAACGGCAGCGAAGTGAATATGCTTGCTTATTCAACATGGGCCAAGCGGACCGACTTGTGATTTCTGTGGTGATAGGAATTGACATTTTATACATTGCAAATAACAATGCAATGAAATGAGGAGTTTGCGAGAATAATCAATGTCAGTCTGTCACACAGGAGTGGCATTTAGTATAATAGAGGATCAGCGTCGAGCTCCGCGTTATAAATGACCATATGTACAAAACTACAGTTTGCACGGCGGAATACATGCATGCTTATGAAGACGATAGCTAAGCTGCACATACGACTACCGCACGCCGCGGCTGTATCAACGTAGTTACTATGTTAAAACAGCCATATATATTTTATAACTATAAGCCATGTTATCGTAGTGGACTCAATGGTGCATAGAGGGGAGCCCTGAAACCGTAGAAGTCCTGGGGCCGTGTTCCGGAAGCTATCGTACACGTAACGACATCGTTAAGTCTTCGTGGAGGAAAATTAGACTTTCTCGATCATCATATTTTCCTCCACGATGGCTTAACGATGTCCGTATGTATAGGATAGCTTCCGGAGCATGGCACCTTGCCTACGTTTCACGACAGAGTCTTAACTTGTTATCCGTGCGTAAATCTACCTGCGGCCCTTTCGTAAAACGTCTGCATGTGGCCCGTTACAGAACGATCGTAGAGCTACGAGAGTCGTAAATCGTATACGTTAGCATGGAGTTGTTAAAGAGTTACGATAGCGCGGCTACGATTGTTATGTTGAACGGGGGCCATGGTATCGTTTCTCGAAGCTCTCATATCTACTACGAGACCATAAGGACTCTCGTAGCGATCTCTAATACCGGTATACGGGGATCGTCCACTTACGAAAGCGCTATGGTCTCAATAGTGGAAAAGAGAGCTTGGAGAAAAGATACCCTTGTCCGTATGTATTAATTGGTCCTCGGTAAATACTGTACAAATCATACAATCACATACATCAGAACTATCCAGTGATCCAGCACTAGCCAATTGGGATGTTGATGATGCCACTGGTCGATGCAAGATTGGTGGAAGTACAGTAACTAACCATGCAACCTCAAAATACCGTCCATTATGACTACACCTAACCTCCCGAGGTCTTCCGTCAAGCAGTCATAATAGCCTTGGCCGGTATTCATAAAGGGGCTAAGTCAGTATTTGCTATATATTTTGTCATCAAAAACGGATTTAAGCCCCTTTATGAATACCGGCCCTTGCGTTCGAGGATGCTGTTCATGATGACGTCGCAGTTACTGGTAAATAAATGACATTGAACCGTCGCCAAAAGGAAACCATCTTGTGCACTCTAATTTTATAAAAGTATGAGCGAAAACTAAATCCGAATTGTATCTTTTTCTGTATTTTTGGCGTAATCCAAAGTAACACTCAAACCTAAATTATTAGCAAAATTGTATTGGGTAAGCTTAATTCTCGGTTCGGTATTCGCGAATACCGAACCGGGAACTGGGAATAAGTAACCAACTTCACGTTGCCGCTTAATTCGCCCTTCAGTATATACCTTTACACTTGATGGCAGTAGCCTACATAGTTTAATAGAATTGGAGATAAAGTATCGATGTAAAGTAGCATTTGTCATGTTTCTGTCGATTTACCTATAATTAACGTTGGTTATTAGTCAATCGAGTTCGCTCAATAATGCTACTGATATGCAAGAAAGGGTATATACAACGGGAATTATCTTCCTTACGCACCTGGTCAGTTGTACGGTCTCATGCCGGTGAGATGGTCATTAACGTCCCATCCTGTCCTAACAATCATCTATGTCAACTCGCTGCAAAACGTGTGTGCATTTCCACCAATACTTGCCTCCCGCATCGAGGTCTGTCTAGGAACGCTAGCCTCAAATACAAACATGGTATTTAACTGGTGTTTGCATTTCCGTCCAGAAATAATACCTGTGAACAAGATCCGGTAAATGACGTGGCTAGTATTGAAGATGTTCACGATGACGGAATAATGCTATTGATGATGATACTGATGATGATTATGATGATAATGATGTATCTGGTGATGATGATGATGATGCTGATGAAGATGATAATAATAATAATAATAATAAATAATAATAATAATAATAATAATAATAATAGAATAACGGTAAACCAGTGAACAAGATTTGATTGATAGGCTAATGGTAATCCTGAATATGGCCTAAGGGGCGAAACGTTGATGATTATTGTGGACCTAGAATAACATGCAATAATAATAATAATAATAATAAAAACAATAATAATAATAATTTGCACATTGATATTGCGTCAAATCCACCCTCTACCACGTGCTCATAGTGCTATATTATTACGCCGGTCAATGGATCTGTGTGCTGTCATCCTATGGAAGTATTTCATCTGACTGTTAAAACAGAAATGCTGTATTTCTTTTAGAGTATTGTTTCATGTGTAGATGTATTACTATTGATACATTAGAAACTGATACATTATACCATAAACACTTATCTCTATCTATGTAACTGGTTGAATCAGTGTTTGTGGTTGAATCCAAGTTGTCCGCGGATGTTAAGATGAGTAATAGATCGCCTAACTATGTGTCACACTTTTCATGGCACCAACGGCGTACGACGTCTATACCGCCTATCTACAGTCGTGGTGAACGTATCTGAGTTTGATAGCCTCATTCGACAACGGGGTAATGGCTAGCAAGTAAAACTAAGCCCGGTATCAAAGTGCGCAGTTGGTCAGGAGCCAACAGTTGCTCTAAGACACGTGTTGGACTGGCTCCAGTCTCGTGCTTATGTAAGTACACCCGCACTTCACTACTGGCGTCACACACCGCATGGTCACGGTCTCGTGTATGCCGCACTGTGGCTGCAGTAGGTTAGCGTTTACCAGACTTAATCAAGCTTTCTATTAACCGTATAATACTCAGGCCCTGATACTAGTAGTGCATATAACCCAGTGATGTCCAACCTCCTACACCTGTACTGGAAATATGTTACATAACGTTTTGCAATGGTCTGGTAGTGTTACAAACTTAATTACCGAAAAGAATCACACGAGGAAGAATACATTAATGTCATTTAAACATTGAACAAATTAATTGCTTGCTTTTGCTCAGAAAATAGCCTTAACTATTAACGTTGTCCATGCTGCAGGCAAACGGAGATGCCATAAAGAGCAGGGTCTGTGCTTAATCCAGCAGGTTGAGGGTTAATGTACAGCACATAAGTACATTTATTTTCAATGTGTCACAGCATAAATAAATGTTAGGTGTCCGACCCAGGCCAGTATTCTTGAAACTTCGTACGTCATAAGAAGTTCGTAAATACTAAGAATTTGCCTAACGGATGTTCTGCTTATACTATTTTTAAAGATATATTTGCTTACTAATAAGAAGGTTTTTAGCTAAGACGTTTCGAGAATACGGGCCCTGGAATAGAACACCCAGTTATGTTTTGCCGCTGTGTATTACTACAAATACTATATACACTGGTGAATTACACATGGAATTATCAACGCTACTGGGTCAGAAATGTGATTTTCATTGTAAAGGACAACTGGCGTGAAAACATTAGTTCCAGTTGCTGAACCAGGGAACATATTAACTCATCACTGGAAATGTCAATACTTGCTACAAACTGCAACACCGTCGTGAAATAATACAAGAATGGACGCGACGTCGCAGTGAGGTGCCTAACTCATGACATGATATGAGACCCCTGCTGTCTCTCCTCAACAAGGACTTGAAGAAGGTCTACAGTACATCTATTCTGTTTGCGAGGTTTGAGTGCCAGGGTTCGACCTCATTGGAGGCCACCGCGAGGATCCCATAGGACTATAGTGGCCCCGATAGCTCGGGGTTCCTCTAGCCTTTTCTGCTGGCCATAATATAAGATAGTGTATGTTCAACATGGAAGGACGGAAGGCTAGAGGAATCTCGAGCTATATAGTGGCCCCGAAGCTGGTGGTTTCGCAGTTTAAATCGAAGACGTTGTTCACCAGGCCTCCGTTTCACGACGGCCTCCTAAAGTCGTGAGCTCCTAAAGTTATGACCCAGCATATCACCTCCTAAGTTGGAGAACGATTTAAGAAGGGATATGACTTGTGACATGTTCGTGAAAGACTTTAAGAGGTGATAACTCGGGTTAGGAGTTCCTAACTAGTTAGGACACTTTCGTTAAACGGGGGCCTGTAGTCTTCTGCGCATATTGTGACTGTTGTGGGGGCTTTCTCGTTACCCGGAGGCATATCAAAGGGCAACTGGGAACTGCAGTACAAGGATTGCAATACTCTAGGTGCAGTTTTGCGATGAGCTTTTGACTTCGTTGCTCTCGACTGCAAAGTCCACCTGATATACATAGAGGTATGATATAACAGCCATCAAACGTCACGACTTCCTGTAGACAATACCGAGCCGATGCTTCTTCTGTAGGTTGATGGACACGTTCTATGTATCAGACTGTCCTTCTCCACAGACTGATCATAACACTAATATAATTGTAATTCCCTGCATGTTCTGTGTGGAATGACGTCTTTCTTATGTGGAGCAAGTCCCTGCTTAGTCCTTTTCAAAGATATTTCGTAGCAATTTGTTCGATATTTAATGATCTTTTGACATTTTTTGAAAAATTGCTACTCCAACAAAAACATGTACAAATTCGAAATATATGCTACGAAACGTCTTTGAGTAGAACTAGACCCTGCTTTGTTTATTTAAAGTTTTCTTTCATTGATATCCATTGCAACATATATGTACATTTCTTAAATGCATTACAATCTGACCTCGGTGTGGTGTGACCGTGTAGACTCTCTAGCTAATACTGGCAGCGCCAATTCTTTCTGAGGCCATGTTTGATGATATGAGAGTTCACAGCGTGACCCGACGCAGGTAATGAAGATTACATCACTGTCGGAATTCCATTTCTGAGGTGAAGGGTTCACATACGGTAGCATCGGGGTCCGTCAACCGTGATGTCTCTTGAACTGGTTGTTGTAATATAAATATCTGTCTGTAATATCTCACCAATCTTGCAACTGTAATAGTTGAACGTCGACATACCAACTGTTCGCTCTGTACCTGCTGGGTATGCTCTTTCAGAACGTTCGTGTACAAGGGTATGATACCAGTAATGCCAACACCCTTTGTTCAGTCATATGACTATATATATAGTCCTCGAAGCTTTCATATCCACCAAAGTCTATAATACCATAGCACTCTCGTAAGTGCACGATCCCCATATACTGGAGATGGCTACGAGAATCCTTATGGTATCGTAGTAGATGTGAAAGCTTCGAGAAACGATACCATGTACATGCATCTTGTTCATTGCAGAAACAGTGTCAATGACTATACATGTATGTACAATACCATAATATAATATTTTATAAACGTAAACCAGAAACGAAATATGAGTAGCTAGTATTTTCGACTTAGGGATTGTTACGCTTGATAGGAAATTAGTATGTCAGGATATGATTATATTTCAAGGACACATCTTACACAACAATAAAATAATAGTTTACGTCTAAGAGCGTAAACTATAGAGCACAGTAAATACGTTGGTAATATTGGAGTGTGCCCGCCAATACTGATAGACATTAATTCTGTATTAGTATTATACGAGAGCTTCACCTACATTGCCACATAAAAAGAAATAGCACAATCAGTTGTGGGGAAAATATTTCCAATCCCGAAATCTGTATCGAATTGTAGTTGTAAGATACAAATAACACATTGGAGACGCCTTTCAGTGGTATTTAAGCATATTAGAGCCACTAAACATATTACAATGTAATCTACGTTCACAGGATATGTCTTTCAGATTTACGTTATTATCTGTGACTGTAGCAAATACCAGCTGGTATTTTACGGGTGCAGTCCAATTGCAAATGTATCCATATTGACGTGCATGTTCGTTAGTTTGCTGCCAGTTATTTCTGAACATTGATGATGTTAGAGTCAGGTCTTCGTACGATCCTGCGTGTTGAAGACGTGGCTCCCAGCACCATCAGAGCCATGGATGATAGATGTATATTACCCTAATTGTCAACAGTTTACTGTGTTTTACAAAGTCAGTTATTGGTAATAATAAGTTGGACAGAACCTGGTGCTGGTGAGATTTAAGATAATTCCTCGTCAAAGGTTCCGTAGCCGTCGTCGTTGTCGTGACCTCTGCCGGGAAAAGCTGCACCTGGAAGCACATCAAATCGATTCAGTAATTTTAATTAATTTTCTTTAAAAATTGAAAAAAAAACCAGGGTCTCTATTTAAAAGAATCCTACTATAGTACTAGTTATCATGTTTAGGTTAACAAAGTAAAACAATGCTCTTTTTTTTAATAATACCAATCAATACAATGTATATTTAAAGTATTTACTTTCTACATCTGACACTGTGGATAGTTTACATGGAAACTTAAAACTACGCGCATTTTTCAAAAGGATATATCAAATTTGTTTCCCAGTATTATTGGAATGTTCTTCTACGTCTACACTCCCAGAACCAACAGTAAATGTTGGCACCGTTCCTTCTCCTAATTAGCAGTCTTTGACTGGAATGACCTTTCTCTAGCAGTCACCTCGTCTCTTCCTCATCCCTCTGAATCTTCAAATCCAGACTAGACTCATCTATTTCTTTTCATTTAACTCTGTTATATCACTGGTTTCTTTCAAAGCGGGTTAGTGTGTGGATACACAACACCTTATAAATGGACTACCTATAAGTATTATTGACGTTCAACGCTATCCCTAAACCGGATGCTTACTGTGTGGTCTGCCGTGCGACCTCTTCATCCTGCACCTACATACGCGGTGCTTGTGGTCACACTTCACCTCCCAGGACAGCGGGCACTCGAAGCACTCCTCCTTACAGTAGTGGTCGTCGTGGCACTCGTCCGAGCAGATGTAGCCGTCGTGCTTGTCGTTATCCTCGTGGTCTTCATCGTCGCCTGCAATGTGGGGTCGTCTAGTTTTATACTAAGTGATACACATGAGGTACTACTAGTATATAGAGGTTAAAAGGAAGAATGGCAACTCTACCTTAACACACGCTGTTGCATCCTCTCACAACAGGGATACTTTATTACGCTCAGGACTCGCTGCATAGTGAAGTGTGAACGTAATTAAAGGTACCCCTGGGGTGCGAGGATGACGATGTTCTACTTTGATACAGGCGTTGGAATCTCAAATGACTTATTATTTAATTAACATGATGAAAGGTATTCGCATACATGTACTTAATAATTAGGCTCTAAACAATAGCATTGTTAACAAACAACCGTTATATGTGAGTATCGATACAAGTCATCTTAGAAGACCACGATTCTTGAAGCATCTTTAGGTTTTGAACCACTAAAATATCGCCTCACGAAAGCTTCCTTTTATATGGATAATACAATACTACTTCACAAGGATAGGTTTATCTTTTAAAATAATAATTAAAAACATTAACATAAACTATGTACTAATTTGTATACTTACATGTACACCTACTCAATAGGCACACAAACAAAATCACAGCGTACGTGTATCCAATGCAGTTCATTTTGGGTGGAATAATTTTGACATCGTGTGATTATTAAGCTTTAAATAGCGAGTTGTGTGAACGCACACAGGTGTGCTATAGGAGCACCATACAACAGTCGTGTCTGCCTCGGGGATCTGGGTATATGTGTTGTATTTTTAGAAGATAAGAACACGTAAATCACACCGACTAAAGGAAGGGACCGTCTGCTGGTGTATCCGTACAGCGCATGCTCAGTGCTGATAAGACGGCTGGTCACTCGTGCAATTCGTCAAACCGGAAATGAAGGAATTTATACATGTAGATGTACTTGGTCCATATTGATGTTCATGACTATGTATGTTCAGGTGAGATAATTTGGTAGGATCCATATTTCGTAGATGACATTCTTTTCAGATCTGTTCATAGTCCACGTGATAACACTGGCTTAGCAGACCATTATCAAGTCGCGATAACACATGGGATAGTTTTGTGTTTTATTACAATATATGGCACTTTGTATAACAAATAACATAATATGTACATGTAATAATAATAATAATAATAATAATAATGAGAATAAACGTGCACTATGCCACAATAAGATGTTGTGTCTGTACGATTGACAATAACAATAACTGTTCTACAATATAATATATCTACATGTATCCAATTCTGAATAATCGTACTAGCTATATGGATGTTACATGTACGGTTCACAAAATAGAATGATAACAAGTGAATAACATGGATATGTATGAACATTTACTGAACATATTATTTTGAATGACTGATGGGTTGAGCTCCAACATTTAATACGTTAGTCAATCTAATGCCGCATTCGTCAAAGCGACGTGTATCCGTCTTGAAACACGCAGATGTCCATATAGACACAGATAGGCCAACACATGTCCGTCTAATAGGAACAGATAGACCAACACATGTCCGTCTAATAGGAACAGATAGACCAACACATGTGAATATGTCCATAATAGAATTATATAGGAACAAATATAGGTCAACGCGTGTGATCATGAAGATGTCCATATAGAAACGGATAGGCCAAGATACGTGCATACATCCATATAGAAAGTGATAGTCCAATCTAGTGTATCCCACCTTCTTTATCTCTCTCTGATTGGTATGTTTCAGAAAACTCTGCTTCCGTGTGGACATACCCGTTATATGTCTGTCCATCGTCATACCAAGGACGTGGTAGTCTCGCAATAGATTTACCTGTAACACTAATCTCATTGGAACTCGTAGGTGTTCGTCTATATGCACACCTCTATCAAGACGGTAGATGTATCAATTGCCTTTCGTTATAGCACACATGATATGCCAATGTCCATATCCGTTAGTTGATGTCGGGTATAGTATGCAGAGGTCCACCTGCTTGCGTAGACGATATGGACACATAAACCACGTCACTATCCATTATGGACATCGTTGTCCTCCAACATGGCGCTAGATACTAGTCTCCCACGTTCCTCCAGTGTGAATTTTAATATGTGACTGTCAAACCACGCTTGTCATGCTAAGGCTTCTAGAACGGCAGACATCTCTGTACATAGCACTATGTTAGCCGCTGCCTCGTGTATAGGTATCGACTGCCGCCGAATAGTTAGTTGTACGTGGGATATTTCTCAGTCTGAAGACATGTTCACAAGTCAATAGATGCCATGCCTAGCGGAGGTTTCGTTGTCGACCCGTTTCTCATCACTAAGTCTCTGTTGGTGTTCCTCTGAATGTGTGGAGGGTACTCTACAGGCTTCACCATCCGCAAGCACCTCTGTAGACAAAAATATGTACTGCTATAATGTAACATGTTAGTTGTATTTAAACTATTTGGTAAATACATCGGTCATATTTTGAATGAAAGCGGTTGATGTGTGTCTGTGTCTGCCTTCTCTCTCTTCCTTTCTCTATTCTCTCACTCCCTCCCCTCTCTCTCTTCCTCGCTCTCTCCGCCCTCTCTCTCTTTCGAACCTTTCTCCCTCCTACATCGCTCTACCTCTCCCCTCTCTCTCCTCCCTTCTCTCCTCCTCTCTCTGTCTATCTTTCTCTCTCCCTCTCTCTCTCTCTCTCTCTCTCTCACACACACACACACACATATATATATATATGGCTCTACGGTCAGGATATAGATGGTTTTGTTTGTATATATTTTTTAAAACTATATATATATATATATATATATATATATATATATATATATATCTCTCTCTCTCTCTCTCTCTCTCTCTCTCTCTCTCTCTCTCTCTCTCTCTCTCTC
>JAVCKZ010065667.1:0-14608 GCA_034780755.1 Lepetodrilus elevatus
TTTTGCGACTTGGAGTCGAAAGAGTATTGACAGTAGAAGTACGACATATGAAAAATGCAATGAGTTTCGCTACCTGTGTAACCTACTTAACGATGACTCTGAGCTTGTTGTTTTTGTTAATAGTAAAGAGTTTTATGTTGTACTTCCTAGCTACTCTTTTCACTCTTAGTATATGTTTAAGAGACACTGCATGGTTCTCATCTATAAGTATAATGGCAGGTCTTTTGTTTGTTAAAATAGAATAATTTCAATATTTCAGATGATCCCGGTCAGGATGTCCAAGGAGCCGGAGCGGATGTACAAGGTTGTTCTGGCTGGAGACGCCGCCGTCGGGAAGTCCAGCTTCATCATGAGACTCTGTAAAGGAAAATTCGTCAATAACCTCAGCTCTACCCTAGGTGAGCGGATACAACCAATGACTTCAAAGTATAGACTGCGCTAGAACGTAGATCACCGGAAGTCGGTGTCAACAGTTTGCTTCTTAGAGTGGTATCCATGATGATCATGGTTGTACAAGGGCAGGTGGTAGCGCAGTCTTACATCACCGGAAGTTAGAGTCAAAGGTCAAGTCCTGATAATTGGATACGAAACCTTTTTGAGTACGATTTCATGCTCAGCTCAAAATGTTGTGAAAAATCCCAACTGAGTTTGTTTGGTCATGACCACTCACTCAAAAGGCTTAGTAATCTCGGGGCCAGATTTTACATGAATAAATCATAGATGCGTACATAATATTAGTTAATTCATATATATATTTGTACATGTAACTTAATTATTTTCTTTGTATTATATTAGAGAGCGCATCCCGTAAGCGTCCAGCTTGTATATAATCTCATGACAGTTTAGTCAATAAAACATGTTTAAACTAAAATTAGGTAGTTTACTTCTCCCGGCGTTAAGTAAAGCTGTTTCGTAGCAATTTTCTGTTTTGTAATTTATTGACATTTTTTGAAAAATTACTACGTCAACGTCTTTGACAAGGACTAACTATGGGGCTACTTATCATAAATTATTTGAGTTGTATAGGACGGTCTAACTCAACCGTGTGATGCTGTTCATTGTTTCAGGGGTCGACTTCCAGACTAAGGTGATCGAAGTCGACGGGAGAACTGTCGCGCTTCAACTTTGGGATACTGCTGGCCAGGAACGGTTAGTAATCATAATCATAATTACTAATCTTAATCATAATTACTAATAATTATTAACATTATTCATAATTACTAATCTTAATCATAATTACTAATATTAATCATAATTACTAATATTAATCATATTTATAATTACTAATCTTAATTATAATTAATAATCTTAATCATAATTACTAATATTAATCATATTCATAATTACCAATATTAATCACAATCACAATTGATAATATTAATCATAATCATTATTAATAATATTAATAATTATAATCATATTAATAATTGTAATGTTGAATACTGTTTATATTATAATGCTCACCAAAGAAACGTTATCATTCTACATATAATATTAACTTAATTATTCAAACTTAATTTTATGTATTTGGTAATTTACAAGCATTCTTGTTTTGTTTTTCTCAATTTCCAAACAAATTATTGTCTTAAGATGTACAAATGTAATATTTATTTATTATGTTAAAACTAATATGGATATTAATTTCTGGTCCATAATAAGTTTAACACAAGGCTGCAGATCAAGTGTTCAGTATTAGGCACATGTATAAGGACAAATAAGGAAAGGACACGAGAGTCGAGACAAATATGTAAATTGTTGTTTCCGGAAAAGGTATACTAGTATCCCCAGAGGACCAATTTCCCAAATTCCTCACACTTCGTTCTTTTCCGTAGCTTCCGAAGTATCGCCAAGTCGTACTTCCGGCGGGCCGATGGTGTGCTCCTTTTGTACGACTGCACGTACGAGCGTTCTTTCCTGAACGTCCGCGACTGGGTGGAAGCGGTAGAGGTTTGTAATGTCAGTTCACCCCCACCTACCCCCGCTAGTGTGGTTTTTCTATTTTCTGCATGTCATTAATTATTTGCATTCATCATTCTCCGTGCACGCACGTGGATACTACATCACCAAGCGCATGCGCAGTGTTTCTATTTCCGGTTTGAGGCGTTGCGTAGGAATATCGTTCATAGTGTCCCAGTGGTATTCCTGCACCTGGTTCCGAGATTACGAAACTTTTCTGAGTACGTTTTTGTGATCAACTCACGTGATATTC
This sequence comes from Lepetodrilus elevatus, assembly GCA_034780755.1. Taxonomy (NCBI): domain Eukaryota; kingdom Metazoa; phylum Mollusca; class Gastropoda; order Lepetellida; family Lepetodrilidae; genus Lepetodrilus; species Lepetodrilus elevatus. The sequence continues at coordinate 2,210 of JAVCKZ010065667.1, forward strand.
TCAAAAACATGACGTTTTATGAACAAAATTCTGGAGTATACTCAGAAAAATTCGTAATCTCGGGAACTGGTCATCTTTCGTCTGGACCTGCTGTCGCAGTGCGATGTGTGGGGGATGTCGCCGATGTTGTGGCTAGTTGTTGAGCGTTGGCGCCGTTGTATTGTAATACCAGTATAGGCATACTTCGGGTGTTTACGCTAGTTTAGCCCGGAAGTGCCATTGCGCATGTCTGGTTGATGCTAGACAAACTTTCGTGATTCGTGGGCCGTCCTATAGCACATTCGTGACGTCACTCTAGCCTTGCTTTTGCGACTTCGCGCGAACTCTAGCATTGCTTTAGATCCTCTAGAAACCGCCCGAAGTAGGGCATAGGCGCACCCCTTAGCACAAGAATACAGAGACAAATAGCACAATCTCCATGCATACACCATTCTACCACACATTTTTTTCTATTTCCTTCTTGAAATTGTACAACCAGACATAGCACAATGTTCACATTTGAAAATTAGGAAGAATGCTTACCTACTTGAAATATTACTGTATATATTACTATATGTAGTACAATGTTAACGTTTGGTTCCAACTTGAGTTCTTGGCTGTTGAAATAATATATAAATTATCGAAATGATTTAATCGCAAATAGTCGTCACGTATCTAACTCGATTTAGGATGCATAAGGTGAAATAATATAATGGATTTGGGTTTCTATTTGTTGATATGCATTTGGAAAATATGGCTTTAAAACTTATTGTTCTTACTATTTTAAGTATTAATTTATCAATTCATTTATCCATTCATCATTCATTCATTCATTCATTCACTCACTCACTCACTCACTCACTCATTTATTGATTAATTCAGTACTTTAATGAGTTCACCTGCCATCCATGAATACTAGGATGTTCATTATACGTGCATGTTCGTTTTGTTTTATACTTTGTTATCGTGTTTTGATTTTATTTCGGTACACTTTAGTATATTTCCTTTTCGCAAATGTTACCCCTTTCAAACTGTTTGTATCTCTTCTATATCAGTTAACAATGCACTCTAGTCGATTTCAATTTAGAAATGTAATTGTACACACACAAAAAGAGGATAATACGTATATCTACTTTATCACTAATAACATCAACCATCCTATAACATACTAATCTACTAACCTACTAACCTAAACATATTTCAGATATGTTTCAAAATATTTAAAACTAACAAGTGAATTTTCCATATTATTCTTTGCAGGACGGATCGGCAAAAAAGCTGCCAATCATGTTCTGTGCTAACAAGACGGATATCCGTGACGAAATGGAGCAACAGGGTAGAAGGGTTGTCAAATATGACGATGGTCTCCGGCTTGCGAGGGTAGGTTTATCGACTGTAATGCCTTCAATGACTACGTATTACAATGTTGTTTTTCTTGTTTCATACTTAACCCTCTCCCTGCTGGACTAGACACAGGTTCTGCTCTTCTGGATATCTCTGGTTACCTCCAGCATGGAGATAGTTAAACAACTAATAGTTACGATAATTATCAGAAATCGACCAACTAAAATTAATAAATTTGCGTTGCAAAATTTCATAGCGCATACTAGCTACTAATTCACTGGCATATCCGGAGGTGAGCCTACCTGTATGCTATTTTTTATATGCTATTTATTTTAATTTTATATGAATATTTTATTTCGTAAATGTAGTCCTCAGACCCATGTACATTTGTAGTTTTGCATCGTTTTGTTAATAGTAATGTGCATATTTATTTTGCGGCAAATACACGCTTGATAGCATACTCATACTATGTTAAATTTTGTTTTCAGGAATACGAGGGTTTGTTCATAGAGACTAGTGCTAAAGATGGTTCTAACATCCAAGATGCAGTTACTGAATTGGCAAGGTATGGACAGTAATACGAACACAAGAACATATCCAGTTATATAAGTTGTATTATAGGCCTACTATATTATATTCTTTCAAATAGATATGGTTACCAGACAAAATCGCAGATGCCTAACAAATTTAAATATTGCGTTTTTCAATTGTTTCCTCTTTTTGCATATATATAACCCTGAATATACTGTACTATATGATTTAAACACTATGTATTCTCATGAAAGGACATGTGCCTACACACATGACATTTTAACAATACAATACTATAATATAGGCCTACATCATGAGGGGATTGACAAACAAGATGTTGACATCCTATATTAATGTTGATACCCACGTATATACTATATTACCGGTATACTACATATTATACCTATCACATAATATGCGCCTTCTTTGCTGTAGATTGCTGAGGACGAATGAAGACATAGAGGTGAAGAACGTAGGCATGCAGATTCATGACCTGACGCTCGAGAAGAAGAACGGCTCCTGCTGCCGACGGTAGACGTCATTTATCGACTATCATTGCCTTCCAGGTTCAACGTTCTTTTGTGGATGTATTATTTTACACTTTTAAGACTATCGGCGCCTGTCTCATGAAGACCTCAAGCTATATGAAGCTAAAGCTACTGTGACGGAAGTTAAAGCTACTGTGGCGGAAGCTGAAGCTACTGTGGCGGAAGCTAAAGCTAATGTGGCGGAAGCTGAAGCTACTGTGGCGGAAGCTAAAGCTAATGTGGCGGAAGCTGAAGCTACTGTGGCGGAAGCTGAAGCTACTGTGACGGAAGCTAAAGCTACTGTGACGGAAGTTAAAGCTACTGTGGCGGAAGCTGAAGCTACTGTGGCGGAAGTTAAAGCTACTGTGGCGGAAGCTGAAGCTACTGTGACGGAAGTTAAAGCTACTGTGACGGAAAGTTAAAGCTACTGTGGCGGAAGCTAAAGCTACTGTGGCGGAAGCTGAAGCTACTGTGACGGAAGTTAAAGCTACTGTGGCGGAAGCTGAAGCTACTGTGACGGAAGTTAAAGCTACTGTGACGGAAGCTGAAGCTACTGTGACGGAAGTTAAAGCTACTGTGACGGAAGTTAAAGCTACTGTGGCGGAAGCTGAAGCTACGGTGACGGATGCAAGATCCTTACGCAATAAATACACTCATTGCTACATGCGTGTGTGTTCAACCACTATCCACCATACAGCGATCCGTCGTAAGACAAGGCGGGACATCCGGTCCAATATTGGACCAGTATGGATTCGACGAATCGTTGTTTGCTGTGTTGTGCTATATCATGCATGTCTTTCGATATTCTAATTAGTGTGATGTCTGGTATATCATCATAACGGACTTCGCTCACGAACCCTTTCAACGAGCTCGTATCCAATACGGGACCACTGGCGATAACGCCTGCGTAAATGGAATCATATTGTAATCAATTTAGACCACTAGCGAGAACAATATGTTTTAGACATGGCAGTGGATACGACAGTTTCATGAAACGGTGCTCAAATTTCACCAGTAGCATAATTTACATACAGTGATATATAGTTTTGTAAGCGTATGTGATAAAATGTAATTCTGTCTCCAGATGATTGTAAATATTTACATTTAGGTATTTATTTATGAATAATATAACCATTGGTCTCGAGTCTCGCATGCTATCCGATGAGATCCTGTTTTATTATAACTGCCACGGACACTCCATTAAGATGCGATCACACGAAGCACGACGACGAAAACGATATAGTTGACAAACATTGTATATAATATAAGCGCAAAATGTAGTACCATATCATAACGCAACGGTAGCGTGACAGCTTTGGCGAAACGAATTTCGAAATGTTTTTTTTTTTACTTGTTCTCGTAAATCGTGCTCGGTGTGAACTCTACTTATCTCCTCTATCGAATGTTAAACGTGCCGTTGTGTCCTGATATTACGTGGCGGGTTTCTCCAATTCACTTGGATCATGATCTCAAGAATCAATAAAATGCGTACATCTTTGTTATTATATTATATCTTTTTTTTTGTACATGTTTTGATATTGATGCACTATCTTGTTTAGCCGATTTTGATATAGTCTAGTATGTAAAGTTTCACTCCTAATATATCATGATTTATTTTAACCAAAGAAAATGTCACTTTTAAGATGAATAAGAACATGAATTGTTAGCGTTTATTTTAAAAGAACCAATCTTTACTACGTGAAAAATTAAGCTAACGTTGTAAGAATGTTATAGGATACACCTCTGAATATCCATTTGTTGGCCAGTATTGGGTACATATTTTTGGTTTAATGTCCGTGTTTAATATTATGAGGTTTAATGTCCGTGTCATTGACATTCATTTAGAAGTTCATATCATGAAACGTACTCATTTTATACTAGGGCTAAATAACGAACAGTCTTGGTTGTATGCTGAATGTAATATGTATACATTACATGTTATCGCAAAGATTAGCGACATCAGAAAATACAAAGGTACGAACGTAAAGAAACACATACACTATACTATTTCAGTAAAAATTCATATCTCTGTTATTCGTATGTAGGAACATAATAATTAAATTAATCTTTTACATTAGTAATTAGACATTCTTATTACAGTGAAACTTTTAGTGAACCAAGTTAACTGTATTGTTAAGATTATCTCAGAAATCCTAATGCTGTTTATGTGTTTTTAATGTTTAATATTGTCTTTCAATGACGCTTCATTCAGATGTACTGTTTATGTTTCGGACCGGAAGCTAATGTTTTCCGAGTGCTTCCGAATGTTGACTTCGGCTCATTGGCTGTGGGCGTCTTTACAGTCTCAATAAATAAATAAATAAATAAATAACTTGTCTGAGTTTTCATTTCTTACACAGAAAGCGGAGCAACTGTGTACTATGTCTGAACAGTTCTATCAATGCCAATTACACGTAGAAGGGTAGAATACCGCAAATGTGTAGACATGAAGCATGCATAAAATAGTGTTGACACAATAAACGTTGTAGTATGTATATAAAGATGTCAAAAAATGTTCAATCAATAGGCCGTTCACCCTTTATTGAGGGCTCTTCAGTTGATTATGTTTAATAGGATGCTGCTTCAAACTGGTTCATTGAGACACGTTCTTCTTAACCCTCTCCTTGATGGAGGCAACCGGAGATGCCCCAAAGAGCCGTGTCTGTGTAGCAAGTAGAGGGATAAATACGTCATTACAAATTGTGTCTAATTTTATGTGTGTGTTTCCTTTCGTACTTCATTAATGAGCATTCCCTCTAGGGCTCTCTAATCGTGTTCTTCGCTAAAATAACAACGCAAATGTCTGAGTTTCATGTTGCAGTTTACTATCTCGTAAGACTACAATACAGCACATCATGAGCAGATAATACAATCATAGAGTCATACGGCACAAAGTCAGTGACGTCTCTGATGATGACGTCGATTTCACAGTAGTATACAGTAGAAGAGATGTATGGCGTCTTTCGGGGTGGAGGTGGGGGGTGGGGTGTTCGGGAATGGTAGGGGGATCGGGGGTTGATGTCCAAGGTATTCAGAACGGTCTTAATAAAGCTTTTCTAAGCATACACTGCTCTCATATACATTTTCAATTTGGTAGCATGCCAATGTACCATATTTTGTATGATAACTGGTGTTTTCCTGATGTAGGCTACACTTTGTGTATATTTAAACAATTTCTTCAAGAATATATTTTATCACAGTTTCTATATTTAAGGAATGACGTCAGAAGCCACTTGCTTTATGGCCTGATGAAGGCAAGTGTGTTCACGTGAGCAAATTCCATAATGCTGATCGTTACGAAACATATTGCATAAATCTGTTCAACCAAATTAATCCTGTTTTGAAAAATAATATTTCACTCATTGAATGAAACATATCTTATGAGTAGATATATTTACGTAATACAAATTATATTACGTAAATACATCTACTCATAAATATTTTTGTAAGGTCTTAATAATAGACAGTTACACAATTTAAAAAATATATTTTTACAGGAAAAATAAACTTGAAATACATGTACTTATTTTGAAATAATATTCATACCTTTAAAAAAGGTTTACAATATGAAAATAAGTCAATAAATCATAGCTTCTTACGTATACTTTGATATGTTATTGGGTGCATCAACCATATACATTCATAGACAATAATTTATTGCTTAAAATACAGTACATGTGGTCATTGCGGTTTAGCATAATCACACACCCATGTAGACACCAGAGTCATTCTTCATTTACATTATGGGATAGGAAGAAACAGCACACAAAACACAGACAAATATAGCGATAAAAATATACATACATGTACAAATATACACACTGAATACAGTATTGTATTACAACTGTATTCACAACTGTATTCACTTTCAGATCATTTCCAGCTCGAGCAAAGGACGAAGATCCAAACTTCCCTTCAATCTATTGCAGTAAACAGCATAAATAAAGATTACATAATAATAATAATAATAATACGATTATTATATACATACAGCAGATCTATTACACACACATCTTCCGCACGTTACACACAGGAATATATGTTTATTGAACTATTTTAATCAATCACACATTGATAGCACTGTATACATATATGGTCAATGACATACAAAGGACAAATTATTATACCAGTAATTATGACATTTTCGATCTTTCGGTTTAATCAATGACATAATATTATTATATAGTTAATGCACGTATTTCGATTTTGTTTACCCAAATCAATAATTAGGTTACTAACATGATTTTATATGCCTAATATATGAATGATGATGGATATTTTAACATGATTTTACTTGGACTTTGGTATAAAGACCTGAACAAATTCCGAAAGACTAGACGTTCTGGGCCTGTATTTTTGAAACATTTTATCATGTTTTAATGAGATAGGAAATTCTCGAAACTATCGTAGCTTTATCTTAGGTAAGAAATCCACTAAGCAAAATCTCTAGAACAGTTTAAAAACATTCTTAGTTCTTATGAATTACTTAGGACTTGGGAAGTTTCGAGAATATGTGCGCTGGTACGACTATCAGAAATACTATGAAATCACAAAACTTGTATGGAATTATAATCTGAATAATTACTGAAATAATAATGTTTCAGTTGGCTTTCTTGAATGCAAAAACCAATGCTTTCTTACACACGGTCATATATAACATACTACTCGTTTGTAAAGACAACTCGTGGTCAGTGGTTGAGGATTTGTAATTATTTGCTATTGTAGAACTATAAAATACTGCAAATCAAACAAAATGCACTAGCTGTATGCCACAATCCATACATTTCTGTTTGATTCAGGGATGAATCATGTTGTTCAGCATGATTCACATGTAATAAATCGGGGTGCAACGTAAGGTACGTAAAAAAGACGACAGCCATGCACATTTCATCCAGACACGGTTATCACCAAATTAGGTAAACTTGATACGTCTAAAATATAATTCGCCCCACTAATACATCCGATTGTCATGAAATTGCTTATGGTCTCGTAGTAGATACGGGTGTTTCGTGAAACGATACCCTGGGCCGTATTTGATTACAGAACCCTCTATACGAGTTGGGTGCTAGTCGCACATGCGCAAAGTAACTTGGGTTGACGTCACTAGGGTTGTGTTCTTGGATGTTTGATTTGAACTTCCGGGACCCGAATCTAGAGTCGGATTTTTATCAAATACGGCTCTGGTGTTCTCGGGTATATCATCGGACATTGACCATCAATAAGAAATCGCAGTTATGAGCATAATACAACCACTTTTGGCAAGATCTGGCCAGACTGGCGCTACTTGATAAACACGCACAAATGACAACGTGAGCATATATCCTCGTAATTTTGCATAAAAGCGAGATTACTTTTGGTCGTAGACTCGATGGAGGTTCCATGTCAGTGTTGTGTTATGTCTTCAAGTAAAGCAAAACTGTCTGCTTCACAGGAAATACGTTAGCAACACACTGGACAAGGTTGTTCGGGAACGCGTCATCATTACGTCCACACAGCGTTCCGATGAACATTTTACAGTAAGTCGAATATTACGTAGCAACCACTGAAACATAAGATAGCACTAATACATTGTTCTGGGTCATAATGAATGTTCCAATGGCTACTTGGCTTACGAACTGTTCCCAAATAAACATAAACGTCATATAGCACTATTTGATTCTGCGCAGTCTGACAAGCAGTCAACTCGCTTCCGGTTTCACTCGGAACTTCAACTGACGACCCTGAATGTTTCCATGTCTCCCGTAATAACAATCCAAGCCTAAATCCAGCTCATGGTAAGTGAGATGCATGACTTTGTCGTACGGTTCTATAAAATCGACGCAGTAAGCAACTAAGGAAATCCAGGAATTTATTGGAACCATCGACCTAGTTTGTCCTTCCTTTGGTTCATTTCCGTATCGTAATTCATGCATATTCTATGGCAGATTCCGGTTTTGATGACACTTTCCAACCAGATAGTTCGTGTCAATATGCACCATCGGAATGGTCATTTATGGATGATTCTGTGTTACCAATGCATCCTCGCGTGGTAATGACAGAATGCGTTCCATTTAGTCATGTACAACATTAGTAAGCGGGGCCGGTCAGTCATCTAGCGTCACAAACGTAGGACATCGAAATAGTTGACGGTCAACATACACCCAGCACTGCCAATGTAACACCACTTCCAGAAATAGCTTCAGAATTCACGAGCTCTCTGGTGCCATCAGGCTACGAACAGTGCCGTCACACCTACGCCTCACTCGGCTAACCTACGGTACTGGAGTTAGTGGAAGTAGTCCTGCGGTGACTCGATTGTCCTACGCCGTACATAATGCTGGGGTTCTCTGCAGGTTACTATTATTCAAACGCATTCTCTTTGGTAGTGTATGCATTCAGAAGCACCCTTTGTTAGCCTCCGTCATGAAAACCGTGTTGATGGAAGGAAGCGGACCCGGTTCGGTGTACGGGGCAGACATCTCATGATCCGCCACGATAATCCCGGTCATGTTCATGAATTCATCATTTAGGCTGGCGTGGGGAGGCTGGTGAACTGCAAAGTAATAACATGTATTAAGCTCCACTGCGGATATACATTAACTATGTCTGAAATTACATATACGTACACGAGTTAACTGGGTTTAAATTTCAACTTGTTACAGAGTTTATGTTAGCAATCGAAATATCTCAAACTCAAGTTGAGTTCGAGAAACCAGGGCCAGATATTGTGTTGTCATATGTTCTGTATGGCCTACTTCGGGAGGTTACGCTAGTTTAGCCCGGAAGTGTCATTGCGCATGTCTAGTTGTTGCTAGAGAAGCTTTCTTGCTTCGTGCGCATGTTCGTGACGTCACTCTAGCCTTGCTATCGCGACTTCGCGCGAACTCTAGCATTGCTATAGCTCCTCTAGAAACCGCCAGAAGTAGCCCAGTGTCTATCACCATAGCATTATTTTGAGAATCAACTTCTTCTCGTATGATGGTAACACTCCACCCCCCCCCCACCCCCACACTATTCATTCCCGCACCCCAACTTACTAGCATGAGGAGGGGTGTGACAAGCTGCCGGACTGCCATTGGTGAACATTGCCCCGGGGTCCTTGTTTCTGTGACCTCTGTCCAGGAGGTACGAAGGCGTGTCCCCCATGTCGCCGGGGTAGTGCGACGGCAGAGGGCGCTGCTGTATTACTGACACGTGCTCTACCAAAGGTTTATGCTGCTGGTAGGAGGGGCCAGCAAAGAAATCTAAAAAATCAGATAATTAAAACAATATCAAAATCGATTTATGTGTTTATGCTATATAGCTGTATATTTCGTTATGTGAAGATAGAATATACAGTTTGATAGGATGAACTAACAGATACATCTGACAACCAGAGTGTCCTATTCTCGAAACTTTATTACGAATTTCTTAGCATAAGAACAGTTCTTATCAATTCTTGTAGTATGGCTACGAACTGTTCTTAGTGGCTAATAAGTTCGTAAGAACGTTTAGAAAAAAATAATATATTAAAAATACAATAAAATCGATTTATTTGCTTATTTTTAGGATATGTTATTTGTAGGAGCGACCAGCATAGAAAGTAATATCATTAAACAAAATTACTAATGAATCGATTTTTGGTGTTTATGCTATTTCATGTAAAATGAAAGGATATATTGTTATAAAATACCCATGTATACCCATGTAACGACAAGACCGTTCAAAGATAACTAAAGTTTATACTAACTAATATCGACATTTACCCACCAGTATTTTGATAAGGAGCCGTGCTGTTGAACGCTGAATTACTTTGGACGACATTGAACGCACTTCCGTTTCCGGTTGAGTTGCTATTGTGAGCGTTAACACACGAGTAATTTGATTGGCTGGCTGGTGGATATCCGGAAATACCGGTAGGTGAGTAGTACGCATCTCCCGGAAACTGCTGTTCTTGGTACGAGTACGGCTCTATATCATTCTTGAGAGGATACGGACTAGGGCTATAGGGGAGACTTCCGGTATGACCTCGGAACGGAGCTCCGTAACTTCCGGGAGAATATGGAACATTTCCCATATATGGTGACGTGCCGGAACCATAATCACCATGTTGAGCTGAAGGAAAATTCACATGTATGAGCGTGTGTATATAGATTAACATACATTTTATTATTTATATATATGTTATATTTAAAAAACAGTATTGTCATGGAATAAAACAAAAAACAAACATAAGATTAAAAGAAACATATTAAAAATACATTCGATACATAAGTATAGTAGAGACAACATTCGTGATTCGAAATTCCCAAGACTGAAATATCAGTCTTAGAGAGGCACAGGCTCAAACGTTGGCAATGGACAGTTGTGTGAACTCGCGTGATCTCGTTTAGTTACGCGAGATCCCGTGTAGTTACCTAGGTATGACGGGTACGTGGGTCCACCCATGATGGATGACTGCGAGGTGGTGCCGTACGTCATCCCGCTCTGGTTGATGACGGAGAGGCGGGTGGGGTTGGGGACGATGGGGGATATTGGAGGAGTCAGTTGAGTGCCTGGCATGGCTGTCTGTGAATTAAACAGCAGTTGATGAATATATTACAAGACGATTGTTCTTTAGTTTTATTGAACCCAACTTATTTTCAATTTTCGACCTGGATATGTTTGAATAGTCACTCGTTGAACTGTTACTATTAGCCATGAAAGAGGATTCCGCAAATTATATAGCCATATTTCCCCGCAATGAAGCGGATTCGGATTTGATTTTAATTAAATTATTTTGAAATTTGCTATTCATTATGAATTAAAATTATATTTATAAATTATGTATTATAATTCAAACACAGACAAAGGATGTACATACTGGCAGTATGGAGTTGAGCGAGATGGGGTATGGGTCATGGCCGTTGAAGTGACCTCCGTGTTCAATGTAGTCCTCACGTTTAACACTTCCGGGTCGTGGAGGGATGTTCCTGTTTGAGTTGGCAACAAAACACGTGCTTGGGCCTTGCGTCAGAGTGGGTTTTGTACCTTGGTCATCTGAAACATAGTCAAACATGTAACGTTATATAATAATAATAAAGCTATATTATGTCATGTTTGGGGTTTTACATCGATACTAGTATTTCGGCGAAATCACGGCCTGTCCGTTTACGGGCGGAGGAAGCCCACGACACTTGTAGTGCTGAGTGTTACGGTAAAAACTCGGTACAGAGTAACCACGGATTATATTGGCACTTTAACCCTCTCCCTGCTGAAGGCGAGTTAACTTGCCCGATCACATTCAGAAATAGAACACTTTGATTTTGTTCAGCAGGGAGAAGGTTAACACTGCAGACGACGCATTCTAATTATGCCCGTGTCGGAAAGGTAGGGCTATGTTATTGTAATAATAGTGATCTGCTGACGACAGTTATGATGAAAAAGGAAAAAAAATATTCACATTAAATATTCCATTTATAAGCTAGAATGAAAATACGTTTGGTAAACAAAGATGCGTCAGTAAAATTATTACGACATTATTTCATCCTAGGATCGCACGTATAATTGATAATTAAACGAAATAAAGCAGTAACCTACGCAAATGATAATTGTATCACTTTGACGTAGTCTCAAGTGATAATTGTACCACGTTGAGCTGCAACGGCTTTCAAATTAAAACCCCGAATTGTCAGAGCTCCAATTAACCGTGTCCTGACCTCCATAGGTCGCAACACGCACTGACTCATTTCTCGCTTTCGCTATCTCACGTGATCACGATATACGTCGTGATTGGATGAAATATAATCAACAAGTATATGTAATAAAAAGGCACATACCAGGTTTCATATGTTTGTCCAGCAGAGATTGCAATTCTGTTTCTTTCTCGTTGTGCAGCTGCGTTTCCACGGCCAAGAGAACATACTCGTCAAGCAACATACGTATGAGATGGAAGGACCCTGAACACGTGTAAATGAATATTAATGGCATCATGAGCAGGTAGCATTAAAGGCATAATATCACAGCTGATAGACCTGGATAATGGACAAACGAATTTCGATCTGAGACTAATTGCGCTTGA
>JAVCKZ010065678.1:0-14604 GCA_034780755.1 Lepetodrilus elevatus
ACATGACGTTTTATGAACAAAATCCTGAGTCGAGTATGGAGTCGTACTCAGGAAAGTTTCGTAATCTCGGGGCCAGGCCAGGACGCCAAGTCGAATGTAGACGTTCAGATTGTTCAGAAGAGCATTCCTCATGTTCAAATGGTTCAAAAGAGTTCTTCAAATTCAAATGGGTCAAAAGAGTTCTCATGCTCCAATTATTCAGAAGAGCACTCCTCATGTTCAAATTGTTCAAAAAGGGTTCAAAAGAGGTCTCTGGTGAACCCTGTTTGTTCCCTATGTTCAGACGAGTGCTCTTCATGTTCAGAAATTGTTCAGAAGGGACGGTCACCTGTCTTGTCCTGGAGGTATATGCCGAGAACGGCACTCAGCTCGTCTCGCTTTCCTTCGCGGCGCAGTCGGCGCTCCTCGAGCTTCATCTTTATCATCTTGTTCTGTCGCTCCTGCTCGGTCATGTGCGACCATCTCTCTTCTCCGTGCTGCTTCAACAACGCCTGACAACAACAAAAATATTTTGGATTGAATTAGTGCTTTACATAGCGGCGGGAATATTTAACCGATATTTGACCACCAAAAGAAATTAACACATGGCGGTGTAAGCTGATGCATGGCCGAATCAGGTTTATTTTGTCTGTCCACGCTTTTGTAAAGTCACTACCGGGTCATAAACATGGCCTAGAAGAAGTGCCCAATCCTGTCATGTAGCATCCAATCAAATCAAATTATGATAAAGGGAAGACAACTCTGAATGATTAAATCAATGCTTGAACAAAACATATCCCGAAAACAAGATTTAAGTAAATAAATGCACCTCATTGATTATGAGGTTGTTCTTGAGAAGGGAAGATAACTCTAAATGATTGAATCAGTGCTTGACCAATACATGTCCCACGAGATTTAACTAAATAAGCACCTCAATTATGAGCTTGTCCTTGAGTGCATCATATTTGTTGTCCAGCTCCTGTAGAACTTCGTCTTCAGGTTTTGCGTCTTCGCCCAGCGTCAACTTCAGCAACGTCGCTACGTTGTCATGCAAACACTCCTGGATTGCCGTCGCTATCTGCTCCAACTCCTCACGAAGAACTGTGGGATTCTAAACATTCCCATTGATCTTTGTAATGTCAATGAATTAAGGTGGGATAAAGTTGTTTAATAGTTTCACAGATAATTTCCTTTTCTTACTATACAGTAACAGACATGGCAGGAAAACCTGTTTATTTTGTAGTGATTTGAAATGTAAAAATTACGACGATTTTGTGTAATTAACATATTATAATAATAATAATAATAATGTGTACATTTATATTATGCCAATTCCATGTTAGAAAGTATGCTCATAGCATATAATCCCACGTTGTCAGATTATTAATAGGCAAACAAGGGAGATAATTGCTGTGTCCAACCTGTTCTTGTATACGTTTCAGGAGGTGTGCCATATCGTGGCCTTGAATCTGTTGAAGGTCAGCAAGTAGTGCCACAATGCAATCTGTCTCCGATGACGCGCGTTGTCTCTGCTCCAGAATACAACTCACTGCTTCCTGTTACAGCCAATCATGTGAGTAAGTGAATTTTTGTCACGGCAGGAATTTTTCGCTAATTATTTCTTTCATACGTTCATTTATTCACTTATTATTTCTTTCTTTCATGCTGAATGAATGAATTAGTGCTTTACGTCACAGCATAAATATTTCACATGATTCAGTAATCTATAAAAATCTAAAAGAAACAAACATTAATTAATTTGGAATAATGGATAAATTAACAAGTTATTATTTTGTCACTTTTTTTTTTGTATTGGGGTTTTAAAGTCGCTTTCTAGAATCTTTCACTAATATCACGATATGTCAGTTTTAGGGCAGGAGGAAGCCCACAACATCCGTAGCACTGAATGTTGCAGTAAACGTATAAAGGTCAAGGGTCATACCGTAAAGATGGAGATCTGTTGCTGCGGAGGTTTGGTCTGGGACTTCCGCCAACCATCGCGGAATCCGCGGAGTGTCTCCAGATGACTCTCCAACTCCTCGTCAGTCATGTGATCAGCTTTCTCCCTCGCCTCGCTCTCGCAACACTGCAACATGGAAAAAAGGGCTATGTAATTAAATACAAAATAAACAAAAACAAAGAAAACAAAAAACGAAACAAGAAAAATAATTTAAAAAATACCGGTAACTTAAAATTTTTACAAAAATAAAAATTACAAATAAAAATAAAATAAATAAGATTGCAAATGCCCGCCAGTGCACACCTCTATGAAAGTGGCTCTCTCGGCCTGGTGTTTCCTGTCCATCAGTTCCATGATGACCATCAGCAGCTCACTGTCCACCACACTGTCCACCTGCAGCTCGAGCTGTCCGGGCTGTCCGGGGGTCGGTCCCATCTCTCGGCGTCGCTTGGCTGCGGCTAGACGTTCTCGAGCCAGTCGCTCCTGTCGAACTCTCTCCTCATTCTTCTGTGTCTCAACTCTGCAACAAGTATATAGATGTTTACTATATGTCAATATTCAATTTTACAACATTTTCCTGAAGAATATAAAAATACAAAGGGGATCGACAGTAAATATTCCAATCAGCAATATTTGGAATAATTAATTTTTATAAACAGAAAAAGAAATTATCCTTCATACAAGCTTGCAAGAAATGTAGTTTTTTTCTCTTGGAAACTGTGGCATAGTCTAGGAATGTTTCCTGACAATGAGACCATTTCCTAGGTATTGGGTCCAATTTCTTGGTCAAAGGGTCCAATTTCCACGATAATGGGTCCAATTTCTTGGTTCCAATTTCCTACGTATTGTGTTAATTTTCCTAGGCATTGGGTCCAATTTCCTAGACATTGGGACCAATTTTCTTAGGGATTGGACCCAATTTCTTAGTTATTGTGTCCAGTTGCCTAGGCATTGGGTCCGGAGCCTACTTCTGTCCTTGCTCCTCAGCCAGTCCCAGCATGAGCGCCGCAGAGTCAAACTTGTCCTCTTGTCGTACACGCCTCTGTTCCATACGCAGGCACGCTAGCGCCCTCTGTCTCTCACGCTCCTTCTCCAGATTGTCCCCGGTCTCCTGCAGGAGTTTCATTAGCGCTTGCTTTTCCTGGGAGTCAAAAGAGATCAGCATTTACTTTAAAAGTTACTTATTATTTATATAGACTAGTTTACATTTTTCTTTAAAATGTTACAAATAAAATACAAAATCAAATAAATATTTTTTTAAATAAATCAACAAAACTAAATCCTGAGCATTAGTGCCACCATCTGCACCCACCTGCTCCATCTTCTGGTCCATCTGCAGTAGGATGTTCTTTTTCCGCATTTCCGTTTCCTCCGTTTCCATGTCTGCGTTTTCCAGTTCGTCACACTCGGATTCCGTCTTACCTGCAGTCCGATAAATACCATGTGAATATTCCAATTAATTTTAAAACTGAATATTTATATACTCAACAAAAGTAAACTTTAGTTTATACAGTTGGGGTTTTTTAAATAAAAAATTTTTTTTCTTATAATCTCAGGGCCAGATGTTTCAGATCTCGTTCTCACCCTCCGCCTTCCTCTGTTGCCTCTTCTCCATCTTCTCCTTCAACTTCCTCTCCTGCTCCTCCTTATTGTCCCCCATCAGTCTCATCAGACTCTCCTTGTCTGTCTGCAGACTCCCTGCAACAACCAGACAGTAACAATCACCAGACAGTAACAACAACCAGAGAGTAACAATCACCAGACAGTAACAACAACCAGACAGTAACAGTCACCAGACAGTAACAATCATCAGACAGTAACAACAACCAGACAGTAACAATCACCAGACAGTAACAATCACCAGACAGTAACAATCACCAGACAGTAACAATCATCAGACAGTATATATATCCAGCTTAGTCCTTGTTAACCCTCTCCATGCTGAAGGCAGCTGGAGATGCCCCAAAGAGAAGTGTCTGTGCCTAATCCAGCAGGGAGAGGGTTAAAGATGATGGAGACACTTTTTTATAATTCATGAAAATAATAACAATAATAAATAATATTTGTATCTTCCCATCAACCAGATAGGACCAGGGCTGCGTTCAAAGTTGCAAGCGGCTTGCAAGCCGCTTAGCTAAACTGGTTCCCTGTCCCATCTATGGTTCATACGTCTTGAGACAGTGGTTAGTTTTGTAATCCGCTTACAAGCCGTTTGTATCTTTGAACGTGCCCCAGATTTATTTCTTCACTATATGTCTACGTATATCAGGTTTAACCTTCTCCACACTGGAGGCAACCAGAGAGGCCCACTCACCCAGGAGCGCGGCGGCCTCGTCAAACAGTCCTCGTTTCTTCAGCTGTCTCTGCTTCAGCTTCAGCTCCATCAGCTTAGTCTGTCTCTCCTTCTCGCTCAGCCGTGTCCAGTTCGCCTCGCCCAGCTGACGGAATAAAATAAACACAATGTTTCGCTGAGCTATAGGAACACGCATGAGATATAAGGCCTGAGCACCGAGATTACGAAAATTTTGTGAGTATGATTTTATAGAGTTTTGAAACCGTACTCAGAAAGTATCGTAATCTCGGGGCCTTGATGAGCTATGAGAACACAACTAATAGTTATTGATAGTTTGATATTGCAGCAAATATCTTTCAATGCTGACTGATTCTCGAAGTCACAACCACGAAACAAGAAAACGTGATTGACATCATAGGACAAATACCATTTGACTATGACTGCCACCAATAGCATTTTGATCTCTCTCTGCCACGAAAAAAGGAGTTTGATGGCAAGGGTAGTCGTGCGGAGGTTAGATCATGTGGCCTACTAGGCAAGATGGTGTTTTACGAGAGGGTCGTACATATAGTTTGGGTGAAAATTATGCCACTTCCTGCTATAGCAAGAAGTGTAGTGTATGTCATGATCCATCATCATTATCGTACTCAAAATGTTTCATAAAATCAGGAAACTCATTCTGAAGAAAGTGTGCTGATGAGTATTCTAAAAAGTCGTAAAATATAGACCAATATAAGCCTGTGTATTAAAATTGCAACCAATCGTCAGCCAAGGAACGTTTGTCGTCTTCTCGCATGTCATCTTGTCAACAAAGGGAAAGAATAAAGAGGAGCTCTCTGATTATCTCAATCAAGACCTTTTCATTTAAGTACCAAGATGCGCTCAAAGAGCTCTAAATTGCACGGGGACCGGTAGCGTATGTTTAAGCACTCACTGGCCCTGGGCTTTAGAGGATGTCCACCCGGTCTCTCACCTCATTCATGAGTGCCTCCATCAGCAGCTTGTCATTGAGTGCGTCGTATTTCTCCTCCACCGCTTGCAGGACGTCCTGATCCGACAGTCCGTCCTTCAGCTCCACGGCGAACAGGACCGTCGCGATGCAGTCCCACCGTCCCGACTCACCCAGGTCCTTCATCTCTGTCTGCAGTTCCGTCAACTCGTCGGTCGTCTGGTTTTAAAGAAACATCGCTTAGCTAAATTTCAGGGACCAGATTAGTGCGCTGCAAGAGTCGAACTCACGTTGTTACGAGAATTATAACCCTTGGCGAAATTTCCAATACTGTAACGATCCTCATAATAAAAACCCTCATTAATGATTTTAACACTAACTATCTCCATGCTGGAAGCAACAGGAGATACCCTAAAGAGCTGTGTATGTGCCTAATCCAGTAGGGAGATGGTTAATTATATTGCCAAAAATATTTTAATTTTGCACTAAAAATGCGAACATATCGAAATTACCCGAACAATTCAAACCCTCTATTGTTCGAACACCTAAATTAATCAGCGACAATTGATGCCAGGCACCCCCAGAGCTGGATTTTAACTTTGGCTCCAACGTTCTACCACTGCGCTACCACCCGTCCCTGACATAGAAAATACACATTATTCTAATCTTCATGAAAATAGTATCAAAGCAAAGGGAAACAAAACCAAGCATACCATGGTGGCCATTGTCTTGATGTACTTCTCTGCGTGCTGGTTCTGCTCAGCCAGTAGGTCGGCCATCAGTGACGTGCACACGTTGTCGTCATTCTGACAGTCTTGTGCCAGCTGAGGGCGACGACTCTCTCGCTTCACCACTGTGGCATCCTGCAGCAGCTTCATGTTGTCCGTCGTGCTGCCTGCGAGTTATATGACAATTGTGATTTCCAGCTGTGAATGGGTACCCGGTAGGAAGAGATGGAATTGTGAATGTAAAACCTTCTAGTGCCTTAACTGGCAGCTTCGGTTGTATACTTCCCAGGAAGTTGAGAAGGTTGATCCATTGATCGGGGTAATAAATGTAGCACCATGAGCATGCTTCTGAAGCATGGATTTGGCTCGATATAAATGCACACATTATTATTATTATTATTATTATTTCGTTTCTCATAGTCGACGTATATTAAATGCCCTGCTCTGATAAAAGTCCCCTTAAACTATTTAGAAAAATATAACATATCGTATTTGAAAATTTATTTTTTAAATTTGTATTGGAGTTTGCCAAGACACAAAGTCAACTGTCAATCAATCTAAAGTTCATACTTCATAATCACCCGCACTACACGCTGTGTATGAAATTGCCTGCAAAACAACGAGAGAGAGAAAAGAATACGCTACCTTGATCAAGGGGACTGTACTGTGCATGCAGAGCACTGAGGTTATCTGCCCTTTGTTGGTGTGTGCTAAGGGACGCTGTCATCTGGAGTTCCTGGTCGCCGTTGTCAGCCAGCAGGGACATGAACGTGTCGACCTCCTTGCCGTGGTAGTGCTGCAGCAGCTTCACTAGGGTCCTCTGTAATGTGACAATACATCAATGTATCAGTATATTTACTCCAGTCCATCCAGCTGTGAATGGGTACCTGGTAGGATGAGATGAAATTGTGAATATTTAAGCTACTCACATTGAGATGAGCTACGTCTGAAGACTTCACTGTGCTGATGTTCTTCGGAACAATTTTATTTTCGTTGCGCTGTTTCCACAGCTGTGTTCCAACTCTGATGTAGCGCTTTCTGTCGTTCTTCAACCTGAAATATATTTGATATTTTACTGAATTTTATGAAGGATTTAGAACATAATTATTATATACGTGCACAGACAAGTACATGCATGCACACAGATTCACATTCATGCATGAACACACACACACACACACACACACACACACACACACATATGCACACAAACACACATGCATTCATGAACACACACACACCCATAACACACACACACACACAAACACACACATTCATGCATGGACACACACACAAATACACAACCCAACACACACAGACACACATAGACACACAAGCACAAACACTCATCACACACACTACAAATCGATCTCTATTGGATTAACTGAAACCACCCCCTTTACACAGGTATGGCAACAGACAATTGTGATTTCAGCAGAAAACAAGCCCGAAGTAAATAAATTGACCAATGGACAAATAAATCTGCAGATTTCCACAGATACGTGGAAAATTGCCACGCCTGTTTACAGTGTACCTGCAGTTGCATGCAGCCGTGAGAAGGTTAATGATAAACCATGTGACACAACTCACTGTTGTAGGGGTTCCTCTTGTCTCTCGGCCAGACCGACGGCCATTGCTGACGACTCGAACGAGTGCTGCGATTCCGTCATGGACGCCAACATCTCAGCTTCTCGATACAACCGGGTCATCAGCGCTGATCTGTCCGCTGGGGTGGAACACCTTCCTATCATGCCTGACACGGAAACAAAATACATAAATAATTATTTTTTTCTTGTTTGATTTTTGTTTGTATTTTTAAATATGGATGGAATTGTATTTGAACATAAACTGCTTTTTAGCTTGGAAAAGAGTATAATTCTTGGCATAACATTTCGTGTCCGTAATTAAATGTATTGTTACTTAGAATGAAAGCATTTTTTAGGTGATTAAAGTGATAGTTTCTACATGGTTATCTCCCTTGATATAAGGTTGTCTAATGGCAGCCAGTTAATCTAACAACAAATACAAACTATAGGGGGCAGTACCTTGCAAGCAGCGAGAGATGTATTTCTTCTCATTTCGGTATCGGCCGAGTAGATCTGGTAGTAGTTGTCTCCCCTTTGTCTCCTTTTCATCAATCAACCTAACTTGCTGTACATCTATAAATACAAGAGGAACAAAGAAAAAAAATATAAATAAAGGAAAGATAAGATATTATTAATAAAACTTAAAATATTACAGCCATGAAAAATGTCTTCAAGTCAAATATTTCTTTATGCTGATTAGGATGTATTTCATCAGTTTTTTTCCCCATCTTTTAATTAATTATGTATTTTTTCCCATCCTCCAAAATAGTGTGCTTTCTATCCTTCTCAAATAATACTTTGTTCTTCTTATATCTTTTTAGAGCCACTTTCAAGGTTCTTTCACTTACATCACGACTTGTCAGTTTATGGCAGGAGGAAATCTGCAACATCCGTAGCTCCGAATGTTGCAGTAAACCTACGAGCACTGGCTGGTATTGATGGATGAAGGATTTATTCTTTCAATCCTTTGCAAAAATAAGTATTGTTCTTTCAATCCTTTGCAAAAATAAGTATTGTTCTTTCAATCCTTTGCAAAAATAAGTATTTTGTTCTTTCAATCCATTGCAAAAATAAGTATTTTGTTCTTTTACTTACCACCCTGTTTTTCGGCAACTCTGGCGAAGTATTCTTCGCGATCTATCCCCATCAGGTCCAGGATGCCGTCCTTCAGCGAGACTTTCAGCAGGCTGCTCAAACCCTGGTCATCCCCTGGGGACCAAAATAATAACAATAAATATCTTGACAGTAAGTCACATTTTACAAACTACAGAGCAAGAGTATGTGCAAATAAACCTTCTGGGTATCATTTCTCGAAGCTCCCGTACATCTACTACAAGACCATAATGACTCGTAGCCATCTCTAATACCTGGGGACCGTGCACTTAGATTTGATTGAATTAATTTTTAACGTCGCGGCGGGAATATCTCACCCATAGGCGACGACTGCACTTAGAAGAGCGCTGTGGTCTCATAGTGGATATCAGAGCTTCGAGAAACTATACCTAGGATAGTTTAACATGTACACTACTTCTCTAAGTATTAGATACTTATGATACTGGACTAATACTTATAACTGTGATAGATTATTTCTACTGATTCTGAATAAATAAAAATTCTGACCATTCTTCCATAGTGCCTCCTCCTTGGCCTTCAAAACTTCCATCAGCTTTTTCTTATCTCCATCCTGATTGGCTAATGACAAAGACAGAAGCTGGTCTCGCAGTAAACAGTATTTGCTGTCCAGAATCTGAAATATAGCATGGTCTCTCATACAGTTTTTGATTGTTGGAAACAAATTTAAAGTAGCTCTACTTTGATTTTTTGTGTATAAAATTATAAAGGAATTATTAATTATTTATTGGTACTTGCAATAAAATTACTACCTCCATTCCAAATCAAACATAAAACTCATATCATAAAGAAAATAGAGATTTAATCCAAAAAATTAATTTCCTAGAAATATTGCAATAAAAACATCCACAGCATAATAAACCACAAATTCACAACAATTGTAAATCTTACCACTTTGTAATTTTAAATTTATACAAAAACAAAAATAAAATATGATGAATACAGACCTTTAAGACCTCCTTGTCCTGACCGTCCTCTTCACAGGCAGTGAGGACATGGAGGACATTCGGGACCGTCCTCAGTTCTCTGGTCTTCGACTCACGCTTCCAGGCTGCTTGCAGTTCCGACTCATTCTGAATATATAAAAAATTAAATTGATGATATTTTTATTTGTCATGTCAGAAATGTAAATTTCGCCAACATCAGTGCCAGGCCCCGGGATGGGATTTGAACCCTGCAGCCTTGAAGTCCAATTTTCTACCAATGCACTACCAACCGTTCAGGGTATCGTTTCTCGAAGCTCTCTTAGCCACTAAGGGACCATAGCACTCACTTAACAATGTATTAGCTATCGGCAAAGAGAGTGCTATGGTCCCTTAGCGGCTAAGAGCTTGGAGAAACGATACCCAAATACGTAAAATTAGGTACATGTAAGGATATGTGTTGATTGATTGAATATTTCACCCATACATGAGGATATTTTCTTTTTTTTATTTGGGATTCAGAGCCGCTTTAAATATTCTTTCGCTTATATCACGGTTTGTGCAAGACACATCGCTGGTTCACTGACCTGTTGACCGATCGTATCCAGCACAGTGGTCATCTCTTCGTCCTGGAGGATTTGGAGGACGGTCAGAACGTCCGCGATGACGTGGTCGGGCGCCACCGCTTGACCGCGCTTCTTCCGGAGCACCTCCGTCCGACACACCATCTGCAGTGCCGCCGACTCCTCCAAGATGTCTGTGTACTCGTCTTGGTTGTCTGTGGGGGGAATAGAAAACATGTGCTGATCCGTCAATGTCGTTCAGAGATGAGCCAGGAGTTTGTGCCATTTCTAACATTGTTAGCGTGCTTGATCTTTACAGGATAAGCAGCTACGTTTTTAAGTCTTTTTCTTTTTTAAATTTCACTTCAGAATGTATGAAATCATACTCAAAATGTTTCATAATCTCAGGAGACTGGATTGCCTGCTTTAAGGACGACCATCTTGAGGTGTTTGGCTCTGAGTACAATTTCATACTCCAGTTCAAATTTTATATGGGATATGTGAATAAAACAGTTGAGAATAAAATGGTAACAAAAACATGTTTGGTAATGTCGGGGACCTGGATTACCTGCTTTCAGGACACCCATCTTGAGGTGTTTGGCTCTGAGCTCCGCCAGTCTGGCCAGACGTTCATCCCGCGGCATCTGTCCCGCTACCTCCACCAGCTCCCTCAGTGACTCGTCCTGCAACAGACACAGCAGACGGTCCCGCTCCTCGTAGTGTCGTCGTTGTACCTCGTCGGCGTACGCGTCACGCCACACGAACACGTCACCTGAACACGACCAAGAGGAGATAATTAGGTCATTTCTACAATAAATAATTAGAGAATAACCCACTCGATACCTTGCCGGCCCCCGAGATAAAAAACATATTGCATGTGATCGGTTTTATGACAGGAGGTCAGAGAGTATCAATCACAAGTTGGTCATGCTTTTGTTCGGAGAGTACATGTACTTGCCTTGTGGTGTAGGGGACTTCCCCAGACTCTGGGTGCGTGCCACACTCTGTAGAACCTTCTCTCGGTGCAGTTGTACCCGTCTCGTGGCTAGCTGCGTCTGCCGGCCGGAGTCGCTGTCACTCCTGAACATAAAACATGATGTTTTGTATGAAAATGTTGAGTTTTTTTATTCACCCTTTGCAAGTTTTTTTGTATGGATATATATTTGCAAAAACAATGGTATTTCAATAAACCTGAGAAACGTTAATACAAAACCTATTTGAGAATTTCATTTTCATGAACAAAAAAAATATATTTAATATTTGTTTGAATAATCAGCAAGATAAATGTTTATACGAATAATCCATTTTCCTCAACATTTGTTTGAATTTGTTTTAATTCTTTGCCAAAATTGTTTGCTCCCTCACCGACTCATTCACCCACACTGGATGTACTGCCGACTGACCTCATTGACCTCCCAAGCCTCTCTGTGAGTCCGGCTGACAGCAGCACCACCTCGTAGTCCGTCTCCAGTCCCGCGCATCTCGCCTCGAGGCGGAGGCGAAGCAGCTCAAGTCTGCGTCTGCCCACGCTCAGGTCCTGCACGGGACCACTCTTCAGCCAGGACACCAGACGCTCCTGCTCCCCGTCGCCCCGGGTTACCAGGTCAGCCAGGAGGTTGATGGGAGCTGCAGGACATTTCGTATTTCATTAAAATCATCATCACCATAAATGAAATATATTTCCAACAAATGGATTATTTAATTGGCGAAAACAGACAATGAATTGACCCAAGAGTACTTTTAAATTGCACTTACGGCCATTTTCTTCTGAAGATTCCGAAGCAGGTCCAAACTGTTTCACATCGCCCATTAAAATCTTCAGACTCGGCAAAGTCTACAAAAATAATGGTACCATTTCAAAATGTGGTTCAAAATAATTTCGGGGCCAGTCAAGGCTCGACAGTAAGGATTGTCGTCCTGTCCAGGATTAACAAGCCTTTTACCTACAGGGCACGTAGCTTCATGTCCGAGGGGACTCGGGGTCAAGTGCCTCTAAAAGTTCATGTAGAACCCTGTCAGTACAATATACGAGGTAGCAGCACATCAGAAAAAGGGTTAACGGTTGACCTCTGACCTGTGACTTGGGTCCCAGGATTCTTCCCATCTCTTCCAGCTTGCCTTCTCCTCTCAGAGATTTCTCGTCCTTCCTCACGCGGTTCAACTCCTTGTGTTTCCTCTCCTCAGAGAATCTGGAATGCGCCGGAATCAGAATCAAAACGTTGCATCTGACAGTGGCCCAACACCATGACTGTGATGGCTGAACATCAAAAGTTTACAGATGAACTGACTTTCATTGACATGCAAATCACGTGCGGTCTTGAAATTCATGGCAGGGAATAATCATTTATTTTCTGAGCGAAAATTTTATTTTATTTTATTTTATCACAGGGTGATACACTTGAAATAATATCTTTACTGCAGACTTATGATGATGTTGAATAATATGACCTGTCGGGAGAGGGTGCTAGTTAAGATATCAAAATCATGTGCACCAATCAGATTGCAACATTCTGACATGAAGGTAAGATGTGACATCGGATAAAAACTATCCCTCACCTGATCCACTCAGACCCGTACTGGTCTTTAAGGGCAAATGTCAGCAGCACGTCGCGTAGCGCTTTGTACTTCCTGTTGACCCCGTCCAGGTATTCTCGGTCTCCGTCGTCAACGTCAACGGCCCCCAACGTCACGTAGGCGATGTTGTCGAAGTGTTCCAGCACTCGACTCAGGCTCTCCTTACGTAGCATGTTACTCAGTACTTTAGTGGTCTGCAAGGGGAGATAAGTATTGACATTATTTTTAATATTATCAAATAAAACAGAATAAAAATAATATGTGAATTATGTCTTGTGGTCTTTGCAGTGTGGTGGCGGAGCATAGCTATTTGTAACTGAGGACCGTTTCGATCCTGGGGGCGTTGAACTCTAGTTGCTGGTTTGTGATTCCAATGCTTTACTAACCGAGACCGAGACCAGTAGGGGCATCTTATATCACATCCAGCAACACAATCTTAAAATGAAACATTGTCAAAATTATTAACTTGTGAGATGTCGTCTCACAAGTTACGAGGAATTACAAATTATCAACGATAAATATGTCATACAAAGATATATATTCAAAAAATTATAAAACATGGCCAACTGACGCTGATCTTTGTCACAATCATACCTTCTTGTGTAGAGAGTTCAGTTTGATCTCCATCTCGACCTCCTGTGCGTGTTGGAGGTCAGCCAGGATGGACAGCGCGACCTCGCGGGGTGTCGGGTTCACCACTTCCTGTTCCAGTTTGGTCTGTCTTGCCACCCAGTACACACCCACGCCTAGATGGGCGAGATCGAGACGCCATTGAGATATGTTCGAGACAGAATTGAGACAGGGATAAAATGTGTTTAAGACAGGATTGAAATAGGATTGATCGACGTGTTCGAGGCAGGAGTTGACATTGCCAACATTCTCAATATAATAATAATTAATAATGAATATAAATCCATAAAATTCAAGGAACAAAATGAATATGTTACTCATAATAATCTTATGTTCTTATTAAATTTAAATTAAAAAAATAATCTATAAAAAGAAATAAACCTAAAATATTTTCCAAACATTACACTTCATTATGGTTTTAGGTCTTGTAAACCTCTGAATCTGAGAAATGTCCTACCCTCCTGCAGCATCTGTTGATGTCCTTGTTTTGACGTGACGTCCTGCAATGTGGCGCTCTCCTTCCAAGTCTGGTGCTGACTCCGCAATGTGGTGACGCGGCGTCTGCGTTCCGCCGGGGTCCTCGTCGTGGCGCCACTCACTGCTCCCTGTGCGTCGTGGCCTTGCAGCATGTAGATGAGGCCCTGTAGTATAATAGACGGATCCCAATCAGAAACTTGAAACTTATATGTGCAGTTTCTTGGACACAGTCTATTGTATTAGAAATAGTGGAAACTGTTTTGTTTATTTTTTAAAATGGTGATGGCCTTATGCCAAAATACAGGCTTATACCCCACAATATAAGGTAAGTTTGTTTGAATTGGGACTTAGATTCTCCCATTTCAGGCACTAGAAGGATAATATTCACATCTTAATCTAATCCTACCAGGTACCCATCCTCTGCTTGGAAGGCAAACACTGACCTCTCTCTCCAGGAACTGTTTCCTTTCGATCTCGCCCAGGACCAACATCTGCAGATCCAGCTTTCCCTCCTCACCCCCGGGCTCGCTGACGTCACCCCCAGTGCGCACGGGGCGTCGCCCATCTCTCAGCTCCAGCCTCCCTCTAGCCAGGGCCTCGGATCTTGTCCGGTCCCAGTTGTACCTGCCAGGAAATGATGTAGGTATAAAAAAGGAGGAATGTTTTGCGATAACAATTCCACACCAATTTTGTCAAAATCATAAAAGTTTCCTCAAACGTTGTTTTTTTTCTCTCAATACCGTATATTCTCTATTAATACGGACCCTCTAATAGTTCGGACACCTAAATTAATCGGCGAAAATAATTTATT
>JAVCKZ010065689.1:0-14603 GCA_034780755.1 Lepetodrilus elevatus
AATTAGTCTCAGATCGAAATTCGTTTGTCCATTATCCAGGTCAATCAACTGTGATATTATGCCTTTAAACCCCAATTAAAAAAAAAAAATTAAAAAAATAAAAAACTACTGTTGTCAGTAGGATGTAACTCAGTAACTGTATAAAATACAACACATATCAGTGACAACAACTTTAAACTGGGTCTTTAATAACATCATCCCATACACAAGCTAGATACATGTGTGCAAACTTTGCCTATCTACTTCCTTGCCCATATCATATATTGTCCTCTTATCACCTCCTCATATTGCATACCGGTAGACATACGGTATATCATGTACACATACAAACAAGAGTGAAGGTGACCGCTTGCCTCCCCCACCCATACTATACTGTCCCAGCGAGATATTTCTTGGTATACCACTGTGTCAGCGATATACTTCTCGGAATGCCAGTGTCTCAGTGATATACTTCTGGATATCTCAGTGCCCCAGCGATATACTTCTAGGTATCCCAATGATATATTTCTAGGTATACCACTGTCCCAGCGATATATTTCCGGGTATACCACTGTCCCAGCGATATATATTTTTAGGTATGCCACTGTCTCAGCGATATATTTCTAGGTATCCCAGTGATAAAAGTCTGGGTATACCACTGTCCCAGCGATATATTTTTGGGTATACCACTGTCCCAGCGATATACTTCTAGGTATACCACTGTTCCAGCGATATATTTCTGGGTATCTCAGTGTCTCAGCGATATATTTCTAGGTATACCAGCGATAAATTTCTGGATATACCACTGTCACAGCGATATATTTCTGGGTATCTCAGTGTCACAGCGATATATTTCTGGGTATCTCAGTGTCACAGTGATATACTTCTGGGTATTTCACAGCGTCCCGAGGACATAACTACTGGGTGTTTATCTAACAAATGCAGTTTGAGGACACAAACCTTCCACAAAGGGTGGTGAACTCTGACAAGGAATGCCGATGTTTAAATACTGGTATCACTGTGATGGTTTATTGTAGATATAGTACCGGTGTCGCTGTGATGGTTTATTGTAGATATAGTACCGGCCTGGAGGGGACACTGACCCAGTGATAACACTCAATATCTCTTTCATCAACGGGTCCGACTGACATATATACCTGCATACAACCCGACTGACACCCAAACCTGGTCCGCCAATGACAGATTGGATCTCTAACTCTACATGACTTAAGTGGACAATAGTAAATATCAGTTTCTTTATAATAATTACAACGCGTATAGTATGGAGTAACTGGGGAAAACACTTCCAAATAACATTGGGAACATCTCCTAATTATCCCCATTGAAGTATGACGACCTAGTTGAAGACTTATTTTCACCTCACTGTCGAAATGACTAAGCTCTTCTGTATGCACATATGGAGCTAGTTGCTATTGTGAATGATACACCTTGCTGAATCCGTAATATGGAACATTAAATATAAACTATAAACAGTGAACTACACATTTTTCATTTCACTTCCTTCTCTCAAAATACAATCCACTACAATCATAAAATACAAACAATATTTCATTTATTTGACACATTCAAAAAGCAGGAAGTGAGTGTGTGAATATTGAGTTTAAAAGTCGCTGCAGTAATCTTTCACCCATTTGTGACGATAAAAAAGCATCAGTTTATATATTTTCAACAATGCCTGTTACCTTGAACATGTAAAAAAAAAATCACATAATTTGTTACTATCTGTGAAGGTGCTACGCATTGTGTTACTTGATTACGTGTGCACGTAGCGCTGTGAAATACTGCACACCTGTGAACACCTGCTTAACGACATCAAAATATGGTTTGCTATTCCTCGTGCAAGACTATTTCATTTCTATGCTAATCAGGTTCACCTGCACAAAGGGCAACATAGCCATGGATATAATAACCGTATATACAATGGGATGTACCTGACCACGTATAGGAATGCGATTTCTTTTTTGGGTGGCGACATTTCTTCATTACTAATATAGCATGTTCGTGCTTGAATATGAACACTGTGGATTACTTAGGCTCCAGCGGTCAATGAAATTAAAGTTACTTAGATTTTTTATGATGGCAGTGATCGAAACTAACTTTAAAACTTACTAGCCCGAATAGTGATACAAATAACAAATGTTATGAATTTCTTAGGATACCTTTAGCATTGGGAGAAATGGCCCGGACTAGTGTTAATTTCGATCCCTGTGATGGTATATTACCTAAATATATATTGAACAAAGATGCGTTTTCAATTTAACCCTCTCCCTGCTGGATTAGGTACAGGCACTTATTTTTATGGCATAGATCTCTGGTCGACCTCTAGCATTGAGTACGGTAAAGGATTGTCATCAATATGGACATTGTGCCACCACGTGACTCACTCACAACTTACTTACAAATGACCTCAGTTTACATGATTTCCATCAATAAGCTGCAAGCTGCTTGAACTATCAGCACGCAGTTTATAGAATTGTATCGACAAGTCATCATTCATTATCATCTCGAGGTGTGCCTAACAGTCAGTTTAATTTAAATTTACTGCAGATGTGTGAGCGATGGCACCATTGAGATTAAAACCAAAATTAATTTGTAATACATCATCTCGTGTTCAGTTGTGAATGACAGATCGTACCGACCTGCGAGTGGTATTATTGTCAAAGATGTTGCAGGCAATTCAAAAATAAAAATTAAGATTTCTATTTTCAATATTTCAACTGAAGATCAATGGTTTATTAATTTTTTTACTTAAATTTCTCCAATGGTTTTGAGTTTAGAAGCTGAAAGAATCTTGAAAGCTGATATAACCCATATGTTAAAAAAAAACTTAAAAAAATTATTGTATAACTTATTTTGAAAATAAATCAGATAATAAATTTAATCACACAGATCAATTACATCATACATGTGTTATTTCTACGATATTCTAGATGTACATCATAAAATCAAAATAATGCAAGCACAATTTTTAAAATTTCAAATATTAAAGTATATTATGTAAACTACATTCATTTATTTAGTGAATGAATTAATTAATGTTTTACATCGCGGCAGGAAAATATCGCCCATAGGCGATGACGCATTCGTAATTCACGCTCATACTGAAGAAAGCAAAGTCATATAATCAGTGATAATATATACCACAGGTTTAAAAAAAGAACGGAGTTACTGTGTAGGTATTGATTGAAATCCCAATTGACTCGCTCGAACCACTTGAAAATACCTCGGCTTGTTTGAACTTCCTGATGCCAGTGTTTCAAGACAAGTGGTGGTATTTTGTGTGGGGTGTAGAAGGCAAGAGTCAGCCTCAGAGGTGGAATGTAAAAAGTTGGGAAATACTTCGCCAAATTGATATCTTGCAGGAAAGAAGTCCAATTTCAATCTAGACACCGCCCCTTGAACCAACTCTTCCAGATATCTCTCATGTAGCTCCAGACACGTGTATATCATACATTTACTATCATGATAAACAATTAAAAAGTAATAACGCTTATTGCTTAGAATTTAGATACTGATGGGGAAAATAATTAAAATCACAAAAATGTAATATTACATCAATTTGTCTATTCATGTTCATTACCGGAATACTTTATTATCATAATAATATTAATTTAAATAGAAAGCTAAATTCTGTGTGAACTTTAAACAATAGAAAGAAAATTCATATGAAGAAAGAATATTAATATAAGTATTATTAATTATTGTCATAAATTACCCACATATTTTATTACAAATCATCACATGTCATCTCTTCATCAATAATTTAGTCATAAATAACATTCCTTATAAAATTTACGAATATCCTTTTGTTTCATCCATTAAGTTTTTATGCATAGGATGATAAATTATTCATAACAATAGCTGTAAATCTCTGCGAACACTGTCTGGATGTCTGGGACGATACTCCGTGGACAGCGTTGGAAATCCAAGACAACGGTATAACCATGGTAACTTGAAGGAATATTCATAAATCTATTCATCATTCCGCAGGTTAGACACAGTTTACAACAAAACCTGAATCCAGATAGACCTAGTAAGAATTGGATTTAATGATAAACTTGTTGCATATTCCTTTTAAATATTACGGTAAATACATTCTGCAAAAATAATTATAAATATATATGACACAACAGTTATACCAGCACACCAGTGAAATACAATATATCCATTGGACAAATGATCTGGGATTTGAATAATTCATGTAATACAGCTTGTTATCTCAATAACAAAAGTGAATATTTCCTGATAACTGCTACCAGTAATATAATATTACCAAGGAGGTCACTGCATAATGATAATATACAACTGGTTGCTGTCACTGGCCTAGCAACACACTTGACACCAGAGTACTGGAAATGCCATTTGAAGACATTGATGACATTTCCTGTAATTATAGTAATGTTACCAGTATATATTTGCTCTGAGAGGACTAAATTAATTATGACACAAACCATGGAGAACCAATCAAAATTTACAACAAAACAAAAAAACAAGAATATTTCCATGGAGAACATAAATAAGAATTTATAACATAAATATCAATCCAATGAATTTGAAACTATCTTCCTAAATGTGGTAAAACAGGCATTGTTGATGTGTCACTACTTTAGGTTCTGTCGATGTGTCACAATTTAAAGTGCTTTGGTATACAGTAGTTGTTCTTGATGTGTCACTACTTTAGGTTCTGTTGATGTGTCACAATTTTAAGTGCTTGGTATACGGTAGTTGTTGTTGATGTGTCTTTAGGTTCTGTTGATGTGTCACAATTTTAAGTTGCTGTTGATGTGTCACTACTTTAGCAGTGTTTATGTTCTGTTGTAGTGTCACTATTTTAAGTGCTTTATTATAGTTGCTGTTGATGTGTCACTACTTTATGTTGATGTGCCAATACTTTAAGTGCTTTATTATAGTTGCTGTTGATGTCACTACTTTGGGTGCTTTATTTTAGGTACTGTTGATGTGTCAGTACTTTAGGAAGTTTATTTTAAGTGTTGTTGATGTGTCACTATTTTAGCTGCCTTTGAGGTATCACTACTTTAGGCTCTGTTGATGTGTTACTACTTTAGGCGCTTTACCTTAGGGGCTGTTGACGTGTCAAAACAGACTTACAAAGAACAAAATAAAACAAAACAAAAACTGAATAATCTCCCAAGGCTCAGTTTCATTCCTATAGATTGACCTGCTTCCACAAACACGTCAGAAAATTAAAAAAATTAAAATCTAAAATGTTAAAATTCTATTAGGTTTCAAATATTTCTCAAACAGTTTGATGCCTACTTGTGGACCAATGCTTATCGACTCCCTTGCTAGCATACCTTCAACCAGGCCCGAAGTAAACATTGATGGCAACGCTCTTGCAGTGCTACACCTCCTCGATCAATATAGATTGATAAACACCATCAGACATGTTAACCTTCATCCTGCTGGTGGCATCTGTGGATGCCTGTTTAACAGAGCATGGGTCATTGTATCCATATATATTAATAGTAATACTATGGATTTCATTAAAGGATATGACTGTTGGTTACTGGTCTTCGATATAAATACAAAATGGCATAACAAAAATAGAAAGAAAAAAAAAAG
This sequence comes from Lepetodrilus elevatus, assembly GCA_034780755.1. Taxonomy (NCBI): domain Eukaryota; kingdom Metazoa; phylum Mollusca; class Gastropoda; order Lepetellida; family Lepetodrilidae; genus Lepetodrilus; species Lepetodrilus elevatus. The sequence goes on from JAVCKZ010065689.1 coordinate 5,584, forward strand.
ATTTATAATAATAACAATAATAATAATAACTATAATAATAATAATAATAATAATAATTTAATAATAATAATAATAATAATAATAATGATAATAATGATAATGTGTATTTATATCACATTATCCTCCATGAACATAAACTTACACATGATTTATTTAATACAGGTTTTTTTTATGGTGACACATAGGGTCATTGGACCTTAGATATACAAGAACAATATATCCTATTGTTTCGAACCGACATAAGAATACCAGCAAGATAAATCAATAACATCACATAGTTTCCAATACACTGTGCAACGCTTAGCGGGCGTGTTACAACGATCATTTCCCATTGATCATGTGACTTCAGATAAGACAAAACAGCAGCTTTTAAAGTCGCTGGAATGGTGACAGGCAGATTATGGATCGATTACACCTTGAACGTGATATACGTGTTTACCCCTAAAGCATTTGCACCTGAGTTGCAGCAGTTGCACCATGGTGCACCCACTGCATCTCCTATCCTCAGAATGGGTGCAGGTGGTAAAGACAGGTGTCTGATCAAACATTGGAGAAATTTGGATTTAAAGTGCGGATCATGGTACTTTTATTCTTAATAATCTATCACTTCCCAGTAATCAATCACTTTTGAAGGTACCTGTCATTTGCGCGACACTTGTGAAAATATATTAGGCTTAATACCCCCCCCCCCCCCACCCCCAAATAAAAAAAAATCAATTAAACGTCAATTAGTTCAACTACCGAGACACCTATTCCTATCCATAACGTACATGCTAGCCTAAATATAGAAAAGATAAAAGTTCACCAAGTAAAAGGATGTATTAATAATTAATGAATGAATGTAGAAATGACTGGATTGATTAACATAAATATTTGTGGATTGTACCAACTTATTTCGAAGCTGATAAGAAATGAAATTACGGCCAACAATTTAAATGTTCTTTTGGAAAGATAACATTTATTTTAAAAGTATAAAATTTTAGTTCAATTTGTTCAATTGTGACTGCTATTATCTGGTTACACTGTATATTACCTAATTAATAATCCGACCAATCCTGGTCACTCCTGAACAAATAAACAAATATATTAATGTCATGTTACCTCAAGATGACTAGGCAACTTAAGGCAAATGACACCAAAATACTTTACGCTCTTGTTACCTGAAAATGACTTTCCTGTATGTTCTAGGGCAAATTACAAAATTACAAATAAAAAATGAAATATTACTATTCTTTGGATATCTTGCTACTTGTGGATTTTGGTGAGAAATAGCGAGTGGCCTTAAAGAACCTACTCCAAGGAATAATTACAAGGAAGATTGTTGTCAAATATATACAACTGAACCCCTGGTATTGACGTATGCATTATAGTGTTAGTACAAAGCAAACAAGCATCAGACAACATCGTTCTCTATCCCTGTGGATAAGATGTGAAGACATTTAAATGATGGAAATAAGGCTTTTTGATGAAAACAGTAACTTGTATGCTTATCATGATATCTCACTCCCCAAATATAAAAAAATACACAATAAAAATCAGAATTATCGAATAATAGCAGCAGCGTTAGAAGTGTCCACCCCCAGCAGCCCGATCCATTTCTCCTAATTTTAAGGGTTAATAGAAATTTCATGTTTTGTTATTTATATAATTATTCGGGCAAATACGTTTTAAAGTTAAGTTCTATCCCTGTTACAGTATCTATAGACTCACTCCAGTGTTCGAAATAATGAAAATAATGAGGGGGTCATTCTCCATAGACCCAATGTTAAAGGTGGTAAAATCTGTAATTTTCAGGGGGTCACACAGATACCTTTAACATTGCAGATTAATTCGAACACTGTATTAATATATAATTATTCGGGCGAGTATGTTTTAAAGTTAAGTTCTATCCCTGTTACAGTATAGACTCTCTGCATAAATCCAATCCTAGTTATTCAAATGTACCTAGAGTCTGCAAATACCATAGTGTATATATGATCAGCGATAATTAACAACTTAGAGATTACCGTATTTATACCATGTATACAGGATTGCAGCATAATCATACGTCTATGTGCAATATACTTGTCAACCCCAAATACTGCCTAAATCTCACTGCCCGAGGTAACGTGACCGATAGGTAGTATATATATATTAACACAGGATTACCCAATCAGTTTCCTGGTTACAATGCTACACGCACCGACTGACTGACGGCCGAGGGAAAGGGAGCAGACGTAGTAGTAGTCGGACACACTCCAGTGACCACAAGGCAAATGACCTCTCAACCAAGTCAACAGGGCCTAATAACACACCTGTTTGTCCGAAGACAAGGGCCCCGTCGTACAAAGCAATCTTCATTCATGTTGGCAGTGGCATGACCATTTTGTGTTGAAGCAGTTGGATGGCATATTTAAAAAATACTTCAATGGGATTATTACTTCACTATTAAAAAATGAATACTATTGGGTCAGGTGATTTCAGGAGCTGACCATTAATTAAGCTAATAATTATAATTGCTAACAAATGAATACCGAATTATTTAACCAGTAAGCATAAGTTACAGTTTTCTATATGATCCAACTGCATGGTAAAATTTGGTATTTCATGTCTCGTTGGCAACGACAAAATTGGCACCCAGTGATGAGAACTCTGTTTAAATGAACAAACTGACACACATCCACGTAGTGTGTTACAAGGGCATAACTGTCCACAATAATTAAGAGGACAGGGCTCTAGGACAAGTGTCCCTAGTGGGACACAAGGACATCTGGACCCAACTGAGAGGAGTCGGACCAATTGAGAGGAGTCCAGTCACAAGAACCAAATCTGCTTGGATCCAGATAGTGATTCAGGACAGGAATGGCGCCATGCAATTAAGATTCACCATATGTTACTAAAATATCAGGAACACCAAGACGATCAAGAATATTAAAATGTAATACTTGTAGCAAATCAATTTTCATAGTGGTTGTCTAGGTTACAGATGTGATTAATTATGTACACGATGTACATCTATCCACCGTATCCAGTAGTCCAAGCTACAAAAACAGGATATTCCGCATGTTCATGCAGTCTAACAAGATATTTGGGGAGAAACATCCAAGTTCTTTCTAGGATGGACTTTAAAGAATGTGTACTGAAGGAAGTTATTCAACTCCATGACTGTTTCTTTTGCTATTCAATCATTAAACGTGCATGAAAACTAAAAATAAATCTTATTTACTTGATTTATATAAAGACATGTAAGCTAGCTATTGACTCATGTAAATTATACTTATAGAATTACAACGTTGTTAACACAATGCATACGTATTATTTAAGCAATTACCAACTGTAAACGATAGTGAACAAATAGCTGTCTTTGGTCACAATGGTTACAAAACACTACAATTTGTACGCATGGTACACAGTAGAACACTCGACCCCTCTATACAAACCACGAGCCCACATGTGAAATTATTAATGCAAGCGAGCAACTAGGAAGTGTGGGCTAGGTGCGTGATGTACACTGATTTTCATTGGCTGTCATTGTCCCAAAGATGCACAAAAGAGGGAATCTAACCTGCTTAAACATGTTAAAGAAACATTGTATTTAAATAAGCTAACATTTATAAGTCATCATGTCGCTGCAATACACCAATCCAATGTGTTCTCAAAACTCTTAAGAATCCTGAGAACTGATGTATACAGCAACTCTGGTTGCCTTCCTGGTTCGACAACAAAGGTAGTCGATGGAAAATACGACAAAATTGTACGACAGGTTCAGATCACTGCATTGTCAGACTTTCATTACTCTGGGAGCAGTTCCAGGAATAGATGGATTGAATTCATGTTTAACGTCGCTGCGGGAATATCTCACCCATAGGCGACGACTCCAGGAATAGCAGACCATGAATGGAAGAGCTTGCTTGTCTCAATATCAAATGTTATTACCAGATGACCATGATTACAATCATTGATAAATTAATTCCAAGCAAAATTTTGCCAACCAAGGGTTTAAAAAAAAATAAAACGTATATTTAAGTACAATATTTTGTATGCATTGCGGTTGCATAAACCTACCTTTGCACTTCGACTTTTTTCCAGCAAAGAACGGTCGGTCTTCGTATTGGCCCCTACGAATATAATTCTGCAGGGCTTGATATTTGTAGGCTTGTAGCCTTCCTGATAATAACCGTTTCGCTGTTCATCAGTGAACTTTAGATCAAGTTTGGGAACGCGCACAATTTGGCTTGAACTTTCAAATATTGGCTGACCTTGGTGAACTTTCTTCTCCGAAACAGATTTAAGGTTTTTCCGAAAATTCATAATCTCACTGTTCGTGGCATCTTTGGGTTCTGATTTGTCCTCATTCACAGCGTTATTTCTGCGTTTCTTAAAGATTGGCGAATCATCCTCGAATTTTGACGATTGCGAATTGTTTTCCTCAAGACTAGAGGTGCTGTTCGTCACAGAAGACTGGTGTTGACCAGTGTTCCCATCCTTCTTCAACCGTTCCGCAATGAATCGTGGCAGAGCTTTGACGGGGGCGCCATCGCCTTCTGGTAGGACCTCAATTTCGGTCTCACTCTCCAGGTGTAAATCAAAGTGTGTATCCGGGTTGTAGTTGACCTGTGAGAAAATGTTCTGGAATTTGGAATTGTCGTATTGAATAGTCACTTCCATTCCAGGACTTTCCGGCTCTTTCGGTAGATCTCCGTTGGAAGCGCCGTTGTCCAGACCAATCAAATCAGTGTTCAGTGTCAAACCTTGTCCGTTAACTTCCGGTTTTAGTGAAACCGGCTTTGAAACTTTCGGTTCTTCTTTCTCAGGTTGCTTTTGCTGTTGCTTTTGCTGTTGTTGTTGCTTTGCGATATCTTTATTTGACTGAGTAACGTCATCGGTTCCTGAACCAGAATACTGCCGTGAAGGTGGGGTGGGTCGTTTAGGCGCCGATGGAGCCAATGGAGCCGATCTCTTGGATGAAGGAGGAGCCTTGATTACCTCTGAGGAGTCGAAAACTTTCGAGATGACCTCTTCTGGAAAGTGACCTCCACCTTCATTCTTGACGTTATCCTCTTTTGTCATAATAGATGTGTTAATTTTTTCATCATTTGAGCTTGTGTTGTTGACGAACGGAGCAACTGCAATCACAGGGCTATGCTTTGAGCGTGGTTTGGGCGCAGGCAGTCCCGTCTTTTGTTCACCTTGTCGTGTCGAAACAGGGGGTTTTGGCGCCATCCGCTTCCTCGTCACTTCCGGAACCTCTGATGGCTTCAGGTTGGCTTGCTGCGACACCTCTGTTGAAACCGATGGCGTTACCATACTGACTGCTTTATGAGAAAACTGCGGACCCTTCAAATTACTGGTTGGCGAAACGACGACGGGACCAGTTGCAGTTGTATATATGGGCATCGGCGGCATGGGCGAGGACTTTTCAAACATGCTGCGCACGCTAAGGACTGTGTTTGGTTTTGGAAGCTCATCTTGGTTTTTAGTGTCTTTCAAACTTATTACCTTGGGACCGCTATACTTTCCACTACTCTCCGATACTTTGGCGTCAGGTTTATCAACGTGCTCCCTTTCGATAAGTATAATGTGATCTCGGTCAATTCCATCACGCGGCGACTTCACTTTTCTCTCGTTAGGATCGTAACTTGAGCGAGTTACACGCAGCGGTCGTAAAGGTTTTGCGACATGGTGAACGTTGTCAACGCTCTTACTGAGACTGCTACACATACGTTTTGGCACATCGTCCTTAATACCTGCGTCACATTTCGGTAAATCGTCTAAAATATTTTCCAAACTCGATGTGCGTTTTGGCCTGTACACATTTTCCTCTCTAACAGTGAGAGATGTAAACTTCCCCATGAGCTTATGTACAAATCCCGAACCTGGTTTGTATTCTTGTGGTTCTTCCTCCTCATCAAACAAACTGTCATGGTCCCTGGTGTTTGATTGCCTCAGAACTACTGTCCCATCCAAGAGAGTTAGCTCGTCACCACGGCTGTCCCGTCGATGAGTTCGAATCCCATACGTCTTGAAGAACGGATTGTTGTGTACCGATACAATATGATCATTATCGCTCCTGCTTTCTCTCTTTTTGGTGTCCTTACCCGCCATGTTCTGACTGGTAAACTCCTGTTCCTCGCTAGTACACCGGGTCCCATTCATAACTATAGACTCACTAGTTGCCCTGTTTCGCTCGTAGGAGCACGGCTCTCGTCTCCATGTCGGGCTTCGAAATCTGTCAACCTCCTCCGAACTTGCTGACAGAATCGAATTGTGCGACCACGCCAGGCTAGATGCCGTGTCAACCATACCAATCATATAAGCATTATTCACTGTCCGTATATCCCAGCGTATATTTGAATATATACACCACGGTTCGCTGTTATATATCCCAGTCCTTCCGCCGGCGAAACGAGTGGGTCTGCTCGGAAGGAGGGTAAATTTTGACGTCACACTTGAGCTGAATACATGCTAGCCAAGGTGAAGGTCGTTCACTGGCTATCGAACGGCGACTGCTACTGTTCCTAGAGTTTTCCCTCCGTTCTGTTAAACAAATCTATGTTTAAATTCAATTAATATTTAGTAATATTGTTTATATAGACTACGACAAAATCGTACACAAATTAAAACGACAGAAGGAAGTGATTAGACGGGAAATGTGAGATAACCTTTGACCCCAGCACAGTAAGCTATATGATTCATTCGGTATGCCCCGCCCTAAGGATCATTGTTCACGGTGAAGTAATAATATACAGCGCTTTATACCGCGTGGTGTGTATATATAAACGTGAGGGGCAGCGAAGCATATCAGACTTAGTTAGGTACTTTTATGTTCAATAAAATAACTGGGGGAATTCCGATAGCACACATTTATAATATGGCGGCGAGCCCGATGGTGAAAATGAATATTTTAAAATATGTTTTTAAAATAATAACAAAAACAACAACAACAAAACTCACGAATATATTGAAATGTATCATAATAAATGTATGTACATTTATTTATTTACAACAGTATACATGTATATCATTCAATATCATTACGTTACACCTCTCATTATAATTATTATACAATGTATAATGTAAGTCTAAACAATGTACAAGTTTATACGTCAAGGCAGAATATGTATATATTTTTTAAACAATCACATACATAGTGTCACGGTGTATTCAAATGTTCCACAATGTATAAATATGTATATTATACGGCCGGGCAGTATCAGTGATTATGGTGTAATACATATTATATTATTTATATAGGAAGTATAATCATCTAGTTGTGTCAAGAATGTGACATGATCTGTATCATGTGTACACATGTTGAATATCTCACATATTTCCACTTAAATCCTTTATAAGGAAACATCCACAGGGAAAACAATAATGAAACATCATAAACATGTATAAAATATATTCATATATTTAAAGGCTAAGTTTGATAGCTCGATCTTGATGAAACCATGTATATATTAATATAACCTGATAACACGCAAAGGTATTTGGATTTAAACTACATGTATGTAACATAATTATTTAATTAATACACATAAGCAAGGCATGCATATACTTTGTGATGATCCAGATACTATAATATGTATTATTATGATATTTAAAAGTATGTAATCCAATAGAAAATAAATCCTAGGAAAATGCCGCTTGAAAGTATTGTTTTGTTTTTGGTACTATAAGACTTAAAGTACTATACTATACTACTGACCACTGTACTACTAGTAGGCCTATATACTATAAACTTTTTTTATTTTAGTGGCCCAGAAACCCCCTCCCCCCCTCTCTATATAGCTCTCTCCCCCCTCTCTCTCTCTCTATCTATCTCTCTATCTATCTCTCTCTCTCTCTCTCTCTCTCTCTCTCTGTATGTGTGTATATTAATCTATATGTGTCTACATGTGGTGTGGTGTCACCCCTGGTGTGGTATGTGTGTGTGTGTGTGTGTGTGTGTGGGTGTGTGTGTGTGTGTGTGTGTGTGTGTGTGTGTGTGTGTGTGTGTGTGTGTGTGTGTGTGTGTGTGTGTGTGTGTGTACTATACATTATGCATACAAATGCTGTACATGATATTCCACTTACTACTAACTATATTAGTTTTATTATATTTTTGTTTGTGACTACTCTGTTATTTCCTTACAAACACATGTATGATAATCCTGTTATAGTTTATAATGCTTCCTTTGTACTAAATTACCTTATAATAATTATTAATAACATATTATTGTCCGTTTAATATGTATCATGGTAAGTCTATGTATTCATGAACGTTGAATAAAATGTGAAAAACACTTTGTATACTAAAAATATATGTGACATATATACATGTACCGGCATCATGTACACATGTAAATTAATGGGTTTTACCTACAGGGTATATAATTAAATACACCTGTTATGTGTATGGCATCACCCACGAGGAAGAAGGCCTTCTATCGTCTATTTTTAGTAGGCCTTTTGTGAGGATGGGTCGAATATACATGATTTTGAGTATCATGATCCGATAGTTTATATATATATATATATATACTTTATTAACGTAGGAGAAAGACAGTCAACACGTAGGAATAGCCTACTAAAGATGACGAAACATTTTTAAATAGCAAATTTCATTTGTTATGCCTGTAATTTGCTTGTGATTTATGGATGTTGTTGTTGAAGTACGGATCTTGACATTTGGAATACATATATGTGTTGTTCGTATGTAGATATCCTATCCAAAAGATTTTTAAAATCAATTTATATGTCTTTCTTTTCCGACTTCAAATAGTCAAATATGTAATGGATATCATTTACGATACTATTTGCCGCCACACTGAAGATATATGGGAAGTAACTCTTTCCGTCTTATATGACGATCATCGAAGCTACTGTAAAATATAACATGAGCACAAAAGGCATTTAGGAATCTCAATTTGAAAGTTATTTTGCAATAATATAATCTTGATAACTTATGTATTAGATGTAAGAATATATCCACTGCAGTAGATAATATACTTTGTTCACATTTAATTTATGAAATAAACTGAATTTCAACAAAGAAC
>JAVCKZ010065700.1:0-14596 GCA_034780755.1 Lepetodrilus elevatus
GGCTTACTACAACACTATGCGCTACAGGTGATCCATATTAGAGAGGCTTACTACAACACTATGCGCTACAGGTTATCCATATTAGAGAGGCTTACTACAACACTACGTGCTACAGGTCATCCATATTAGAGAGGCTTACTACAACACTATGCGCTACAGGTGATCCATATTAGAGAGGTTTCGCAACACTACGGTTACCGTTACGGATACAGTTGGGTCTTCAGCTTGGGCGTAGTATTTGACGTCAGAGACTCGCCCGGCGTGTAGGTTCCCGTTTCTGACCGTTACAAACTGATGGCCTAACCGTATCCGTAATGGTAACCGTATCCGTAATGGTAACCGTATCCGTAATGGTAACCGTATCCGTAATGGTAACCGTACGTAGTGTTGCGAAACCTTTCTATATTGTCTCCTGCAGACTGACATGTCACGACATGTGCATGCGGACCTATTTTGACAGCGAACGTACGCGCCAAGAAAGGAAACATAATGACGTCACTTACAAGCACTTGGCTTCCGGGTGTCCTGGACAGACCTCTGACTTGGGGCAGACCTCCACGTGCTGGAGGTCAAGCCTGATGGGAATACAGCTGACCAGGGCGACACCTGTAGGAGAAACGTTCATAGAGACGTCCATAAATATGTACACGATATGCCAGAGTTATCTGCTGGACGTAATCCGTGTATGTTGATAACCATCTGTCACTCCTTTATCTTGTTTTACATTCCCAGAGTTCAACCATTACATGGGCTATGAAGTCCTGAGTATCGGTTCTCGAAGCTCTTATCAACTGTGTGACCGTAGCGCTCTCGCGAGAGCCACATCGCTATATATCAGCGACTGCTGTGAGAGTGTTCTACTAGTAGGTATGAGAGCTTCGTGAAACGATACCTTCCTGTTTGTCATTTTTCTACTGGTTTGTAAGTTTGTAGTGTGTTCCCTATTATCTAGACACGAATTGAGACTGGATTATTAATAACATGAACATGGTTAATGAATGTAATGGATTGAGCATGCGCACCACTGACGCTTTCCTAAATGTGTTCTAATGTAGCCTATATGTATGAACAATGTAATGATCTATAACTGAATGTACGCACCGATCACGAGACAAAGCAGTATTCCTCTCATCATGGCGCCGTGTACGAGTTACGTTCCGTCTGTATGACTAACGAGCACTTGCATGTACTGTTGATATATTACGTGTTGTCTTATCTGGGTCTGACTGACGTGACATAGTTCCGGGAGCAGCCAGAGATAGTTATAGGTCAGGGTATCGTTTTACGAATCTCTCGTATCTACTACGAGACCATAAGCCTCTCAGTGATCTCTTATGCACGTGGGGATCGTGCACGTACGACAGCGCTATGGTCTCCTAGTGGATAAGAGAGCTTCGTGAAACGTTATCCAGTATGATTGTATTCGGAGTTCTCTGTAAAAACTTTCATTATTCAATTATGTATTGATAATGTTATGCAGTTATACTATGTAGAAGGCCTATGCATACCATTTGGAAAATGAACACCGTTTTAATCTGTACTGTATAGTGTGCACATTGACATCGTATTTGAGTGCATAGCGGTATTCATATCTCAGTCTGAAATACGAGTACTCCAGGCCACCAGGCGGTCTTCCCAGGTTCCTGATCACGTGACAAGTCTCTAAGCCAATTAAATGTCGGTATAAACTCCTGGCGTCATTGGTCAATTCCATTCCAATATGTTCGGATGCTGGCTACCTCTATAACCAGGACTTCATTATTTTAGGGTTGCGTCTTGCTCCATCCGTTGCTTCATTGAAATACAAAGATTTAAATAGCTCTTATAAGAGTATAAATGGCAGGTTGAACAAGATGACACCGACTGTGGATATTTTCGAAAGCAAGGTCAGAAAGAAAAGACGAACATGGATTTTATATAATATGTGTTTCTTTATATAAAAGTGTAATCCCGTTGATACCAAACTACTTACATATATACAAATTGATTTCGGTCCAAATATAAAAACAAACTACATACAACTTGCACATCGTCCACTCCGACATCACTGAATACAGTAATACTTCTTGGAATAACAAAAGCAAATATTTACCTGCTTACATCACCCTGGTGTTATTCACACCATCATGGCGGATAACACGGAAACATGTACCTTGTGGTGCATAACACAGCAACGCCACATAACAACGTGGTTGCTAACAATGTAAAAAGGTATCACCGTAATGAATAACAGAGTAACGCCATAGCGTCTTGCTTGCTAACATTGTAAACATGCATCATCATAACTGACAGCACAATAAGGAGATAATGTTATAGTTTCTGACATTGTAAAAGAATAAGTTCATGACGAATTACACAGTAACACGCGGCCAGCTAGGTGGATAACTCGGACGTTCTGCAGTGGGTATTCTCAGTTTGTCGACGTTCTGCAGTCGACATTCAAACACTGTTGTATTGTTTCAGTCATTGTTCAGTGTCTAGGCGAGCGACTGTCTAGGTCAATGTTTCTAGAGTTGCTCGCACACAACTTACCGTTCCATATTGTACCATGTACCATGTATTGTACCATGCATTGTACCATATGTTGTACCATGTGTTGTACCATATGTTGTACCATGTGTTGTACCATGTGTTGTACCATGTGTTGTACCATGTGTCTATTGTCATTAGTTAACTCTACAGGTCACGTCCTGAATGTATCTCTTGCATTCAGTTCGCAGACGAAGTCCATCACGATTTGCTAACGAAGACAACATAGAATACCATTGTCCATCATGGCTACACTCTGGATATGGTCTGTGATACACTCTGGATATGGTCTGTGATACAGTCTAACATTGTCGACACTGGGAATACTCTGGATATGGTCTGTGATACAGTCTAACATCGTCGACACTGGGAATACTGTGAAGACGAACACGCCTTCAGGTCGTGATGTCCTAGGGCCACCTGGAAGTTGAAGACCAATAGTGTGTCCTTGACTGGTTCTCACACCCCCTCCCAGGCAGACGTCTCTGATACACACCACACCGTCGTCGTCGTCATCGTCAGTCTGAATGTCATCGCAGAGAATTCCCAGATAATACTTCAATTTCTCACAGCTGCACTTTGTAACCAGTTGATGATTACCATAGACTTACTTGAGTTTATACGTTGATTATATAACCCTGCATATCGATGTATTAATGTCTTAGATGTCAGTTTACCGCTATATAGACCGACACTCGCAGATAAGGAGCGGACATATTACGTTCATACAGTTGGTGCTGCACCAGTCATCAAACCTCTTCAGACCCGCGTATCTCCCGGTGGCGCTGCAGAAATACTTCCCTTTCTGCGCCCAGACATTGGTGTGATCCCGGCGAAGAGGTGTCGGCCTGCTCTCCTGTGGAGGAGAAAATATAGATCTGGACCTCTGAACTGAAGCCTGACTCAGGACTTTCTGTTGCGGGTGTTTGATCTCTCGCTGCCGGTGGACCTTCTGTTGTGTGCTGATCTCTCGCTGTCGGTGGACCTTCTGTTGTGTGCTGATCTCTCTCTGTCGGTGGACCTTCTGTTGTGTGCTGATCTCTCTCTGTCGGTGGACCTTCTGCTGGTCGGACGTGGCGGCCAGAACTCGCTGAGTCCGGGGAGGACGAGTTCGCTGAGTTCGCAGTGGAGGCTGTGTGTGCACGGTTCTTTGTCGTGTGGAGGTGTGTCTCCTGGGAGCGAATGGACTGAGGCTGTGCGAGGATACGTGAGTCTGACTTGTGTACTGGTCTATGTCGTGAGCTGGTACACGCACGTGGTTGTTGAACTGGCCGAGAGAGGACGGACTGAAGGTGTTGCCCCAGCTCTGGGACACCGGTTGAGACGGGTAGACGGAGTAGGACGGATACTGCGGGTCCTCGGGCTGACAGATACACATTCCTCCGGGACAGAAGTTTGCGTTGCAGTTAGCTGTGCACCATTCGTCCATTCCGCCACCCAGAGTTATCGTGGCGCGACACTTGAGCAGAGGAGCGACCGGAGCTCTATTCCAGAAGTATCTCACCGGCCTGTGGTACTGACCCCACCACAGTGAAGAGATGCGGTTGCCGCCCTGGGGGTAGCGGTCTTGTGTGCGTGTGCCGCTCATCTGCCTGTGGTCCACTCGAGGCTGCTGACGTGCCGGGTCATAGGATACAAACCTGTGCTGAGAGTCGATGGTGGGCCTGTATCCCTGGTGGTCAGACTTGGAATGTCTCACTGCTGGCTGAGTGTCGTCCTGTCTTGGCGGCTGTTGTTGGTTTGGTTGCTGCTGCCGTTGTTGTTGTTGTTGTTGTCGTCGTCGTTGTTGTTGGTTTCCTTGTTGTTGATTTCGTTGTTGTTGGTTTCGTTGTTGTTGATTTCGTTGTTGTTGGTTTCGTTGTTGTTGGTTTCGTTGTTGTTGATTTCGTTGTTGTTGATTTCGTTGTTGTTGGTTTCGTTCTTGCTTAGGATTTTCCCGTGGAAGTTCAGTGACACAGTTATGGTCAGGTTTTGTCACAGTTGCCCCTCTTTGCCCGGCTAGGTTCTGCTTTCTATTCGGACGTGAGCTGATGTACACCGGTCGGACTGACTTGGACAACGGTCGACCTGGCTTCTGAACAGGGCGGACTCCTTTGGTTGTTGGGCGGATCGCTTTGGAAGTTTGACGCACAACTTTGGAGATTCGTTGTTTAGATATGGGGAGTCGCCGTCGAGAAGACACCAGCCATGATTTCGAGGGATTCTTCAAGATGCGCGTTCTTGGAGCTCTAGTAACGACGGTCCTGATTCTGGTAGTCCGCGTAGTCGGTGATGTTCTGCGTCGGGTCGTTGGTGCCGCTGTCGTCGTTGTCGTCGTTGTAGTAGTAGTAGTAGTTGTTGTTGTTGTTGTTGTTGTTGTTGTTGTGCGTCTAACTGGCGTGGCGCGTGTCCTTATTTTCACTTGTCTAACTGGTGTCTTCGTGGGAGAGGTTTGGTGTTTAGGTTTACTAGATACGTATTTCCTGCGAATGTATGTGGGAGACGGTGTGGATCTAGGTGTGAGTTTTACCACCTTCACCTGATGACTGTCTGGGTCATTTTGAACCTTTGGATCAGTCGGATACTTGACGTGGGCGTTCTTCTCATTGACACTGTTAGGGTTTTCTACTTTAAGTTTTGGTGTCAGTCTTCTTTGTTTGTTTCTCAACCCAAGTCGTCTGCGGTTCATCCACTTCTTCCTCTGTGACAGCCAAGGACTGGAGGCCCGCCAGTTGTACCTGACGTCCATCGGATGCTTCACTTTCTTCACTTTCTTCATTCTCCTGCTCGTCGGGTGGCTGTTCACAGCATTCTCTGGGGGGTGTTTCCTGTTGGGGTTATCAGCTGAAGCCGGCTGGGTCGTACGATGCAGGTATTTATCGACGTACGACTTTTTCTCCAGGTCGTGTTTTGAGCCGACATGTTCATGGGCAGGGTTGTGACCCATCAGACCCTCCTTGAGGGGAGACTGGGTGCTCGTCGGCTTCATGTTCTGTTCCTTGGTCCACTTGGACTTCTCACCCTTAGGGAGCACCTCGATGTCCGCGCAGTTATAGAACTCCTCCTGAGGCCCGCATCCCAGACAGAACAGCCCTGACTTGTCGTCTTTGTCCCACGTGTTACCTGGGGACAGAGAAGTACTTTACCTTAGCTCTGTTATGTCACTTTACCCTATTAGCTCTGTCGTGTCACTTTACCTTAGCTCTGTCATGTCACTTTACCCTATTAGCTCTGTCATGTCACTTTACCATAGCTCTGTCATGTCACTTTACCGTAGCTCTGTCATTTAGCTCTGTCATGTCACATTACTTTAGCGCTGCCATGTCAAGTCACTGATTGGATTCATATGATCAAACATTCCGCAATAATAAAGTAAATGTAACTGCTGGTTAAATGTCATTTTACGACGTTATCAATTACCAGACGTGCGTCCCACTGAGTGTATTAGACAGGACGTGAATGAAACACGTTATGTATCACTTCTTGCTGACTGAATATATTCATAACAATACAGAAGAATACTTGAATATGTAAATTTGTTACGATATGTACCACCATTATATTATATTAAATAAACACCAAATATAAGGCTACTGCTAAAATTATCAAAGAAATCAACGCTATTTATAAAACAAACTGTCAACCTGTAAGCACACTGGTGCTTAGTACAGACTCTTAGTCGTATGTCAACTGTTGCCAGTACAGTCAGAATGTTTCTACTCGCAAGAGTAATGTTCAATCTGTTGACATATCCACAGGTCATACATATACAAAGTGTTCAATAGATGTCCGCGTCTGATTGGTAAGCGTATCAGAATGTGACAAGAATTCCAGAGAAAGATAACGATAATTATGTTACGATTTGTCTAATGGTGTAGTGGATTTTACACATCTAAAGAGTTCATTCGAATTAATTATTCAATTACATTTATCGTAATTAGTTATATATTATTAACTTAATGCGATATTAACATATATGGTTGTACATATTACATGATTATACCAATGCTATTTAGTTACGCAAACTGTCGTTGTTAAAATAGTGGAAGTACTTTGTTTCGATTTCATTTTCTTCAAAAGAGGTAAGTTTCCAAAAATCTAAAAACAAAATCCAAACTATTCCCAATGACAAGCACTAAGTGATCTGACGCGGACAAATAACGTATTGTTCTCCATTCAGCAGACCGACATTACCTGTGCGATATTTCCACTGGATGACGCACTGTTTGCACGTCAACCCTTTCGGCAACTGTAAGGTGTAGTTGAAGAAGGCGTTGTATTTCCCCTTCGGTACGAAGAATTTCGTGCCTTTCCCGTCCGTGCGTTCCATTTGGTTCTTATCCAGACACTTCTGTGTGACCTTCTTCTTCGGGTCGTTTACAGCACAGATTCTAAATTCAAACCAGCCGAGATGATTGGCTGTCAGGTGCACCGTGACGGGGATGACGTCACCTTCGTGATAGCTCCGAGTGATGATTCCATTGGCGTATTTCCCGCCAGCAAGATGGTCGTTTTGCCCGTGGAATGGATCTCCGCAAACTCCACATTTGCCACTGTTCCGCAGCCACTGCACCTGAAATATACATCAGTGAAGTTAGTGAAGTTAGTGGATTAAATACCCGTATACTGATTATACAGAAGTGGACCTACATCAGTGAAGTTAGTGAAGCATAGGTAGATTAAATACCAGTACATCTACGCAGATAGTTGCGCGTGTGTGTGTGTACATGCGTGTATGTATTTGAGTGAGAGATGAAGAGTTGGAGACATTTAATAAGAGAAAGAAATTAAGTGACACATTATAGAGCTATATACCTGTACATATCAGTTTATTGTCGATACTAATGAAATGTAATGAAATTGATAATAATTTTCTGATGAACTACCTTATCCCTTAAAATGATAATTGAACTGAGCCCAAATGGTTTATGTTCATCATCCATGATTCAAACATCGTATTCTCAAATTATTACATTTCATTTGTTTACTGAACTTCATTAAGCCATCTGTTATTTTCCTTCTCAATGCATACGGTGGATGTGTATCGATGATATTTTCTGAATAGTACGTCCTATATATATAGTATACGTAAAGCCCAAAGATTATTTGTCAAGTGTGGATGTAGATGTTGGCATACTGGTGGCTACCTATTCTATTGGACACATGGAAGGTGATGTAATTAACATTGACTCAGTGTAGAATTCCAACCTTCAAGAAGTTGTTGTCCCCAGACGAGAACCTATTGTTAACATATTCATAACTATTTTCTCGACATATTCTCAAATGGTTAATCCTCAAATCATAGTTTGACAAGTAGTACCTAGTCTCCGTGTGATGGATTCCCACTAATACAACAGACATATCCTGTCCATAGTGTCGGCATGCTAAACTCCTAGGTTTATTTTGAAGACACCGGTCGTTGTTTGTCTACTGCTAACTTCCACCAGTCTTTCAATTGACTCCGGGACACTCAAACACCTGGTCATATCCGCCCCGGCAAGACATCGCGTGCAGCTCCGAGCACAGCAATGTGTGACGTCACACAGTAACTTTCATCTACCAGTGTCTTGCAACGTCGGATATCGCTCAATATTAGCTCATAGTATTCTCTCATCCCATTTGTTCAAGGCAAAAAACACCTGGCGCCACCTAGCGAGAACTCTGCGACTCATACCTGCTTGCTATCTTGTTTATTTGTACCATGGCTTTGTTTTCGCTGTATTTGCTGGAGTCGGCTAGCTGGAGTCGTCTATTGTCTCCCTCGCTACCGAACGTGACTGTGGTCGTACACCACACAGGCCTTACGACTTTTTAAAAACCTTCTGTTGATCCTCGCCTCAGATGGTTGCCTGGCGCTATCTTTGACCACTAAGAATTCGCCCTCCATTTCAAGACAGTTAGCACATATGATGAGCAAGCATGTAGAAGCCCGAGGTATGGCGCTATTGGTTGATACATCGAACTCCGGAGGCAATGTACGGGAACTCCATATATAAGATAGATGTCTATGTTGACACGGGCATTTATATATAGAGAATGGACAAACAGCAAGGTTCTTGGAATAAACACATCGATGTATTTAAAGCATTACCATTTCGACTGCATACAAAAGATGTTACTTTACTTTTTGTATTTGGCAATGTCTTATATGTCTTAGTTTTGTCTTTAGTGAAATAGATGCTTCCCATAATATTTCAAGGAAATTGATAATGAAAAATGACAATAAATAAATAATAGATAACTGCAACTACCACTATCATTGTAATTCTTAATAAAATTAAATTAGCTTACGCGTCTTCTGCTTCTGAATTAGTCCCGACATATTAAATGTAAAGAACAGGGGCCCTATTCTCGAAACGTTCTTAATTTAAGAACGTTCTAAACTTTATCTTAAGGATATCTATAGCATGAGCTAGTCACGTTCTTAAGCTAAGAAGATCTTACCAAGTTTCGAGAATAGGGGCCCAGGTTTATTAGTACTGAAACAGGACCACTGCTGATCCTGGGATTCGAACCCGAGTTGCTGGATTGCGTGTCAAACGCTCTACCGACTGAGCCAAAGGGGTAACCCCGCTGGCCGAGACCAGTAGGAGCATCTTATATCACACCTGGCTACATTCTCCCCCTCCACATGGTGACTCGTCTGTCATAATTCAGCCACTTCTGAGCCACCACATTGAATAAGAATCCCACACTGAATAAGATTTTGTATCTTATCGCGCGAAATATTTGAATCATCCCGGTACCCAGGGGTTACGACCCACTTCTATACTCTACGCTACTCTACTGTAGAGTAGCGTAGAGTATAGAAGTGGATCGTAACCCCTGGGTACCGGGATGAATTTGAATGTGCTTTAGTCTTAACTTTAGATAACAACTTATTATTAATTCTAAAGGGAGTTGGCTGGGAATCGATACGAATTGAATGTTAACACCAGATGTTAGCCAATTAGCAATCTTAAAACATATTTTGGTGAATAAATATCTATCCAGTTATTCACATAGTCTGTCAAATTATTAGTAGGCCTACATCTTGCCATATACGCAGTAACACATATAAAACATTATCCAAAATATGCTTCGATTCTAGCGATTTGATTGGTTGACAGGAGGCCTGTGAAAAGTCGTACACCCCGCTGTGCCGACACATAACAGTTATATGACCTCATAATGAACCATAAATGATTGTGACGTCATTGCAATCCACACGTTAGAATATTGATTTCGGCATGGATATCCATAAATCCGGTAAGTTTATAGTGTATAATGATTTGGGATAAATTCGTTGCCAGCGTGATTTCCGGTGTGTACGGGTTTTTACGAGCTGAAATGGCTCGTAGGCCCCTCGACCGTCTACGAGAAATGTCAGCTCGTAAAATCCCATACACCCCGGAAAACACGCTGGAAACTATTAATACCAACACTACATGGGTTCACTGATGTTTTTGTTCGATATAGCTGGAGGATGTCGAAAGTTATTTTGACCTCTGTTTGTGAATTGTCGGAAACCACGAACCGCGTCCTCAAAATCCACCACTCAGTGTGTTGAAGTTATTTTGACCAATGGATCTATAGTATAGCGCCAGATATGTCATTGTTTGATATTGGAAACTTTAAATATTTGATCAATGAAACAAACTGGAATGTATTTTATGAAGGTGATTTGGTTGGTTGATTTGGGGTTTAAAGTCACTTTCTAGAATATTTCACTAATATCATGACTTGCATGCCTAATACTGCTTGACTAGTCTGGATTTCCACCAGTTTTTATAGTGCTAGTTCACTTAGAATATCATGTCGCAGATAGAACAATGGCAATGTTGTAGTAACGTATAGGCTACCAGCTAACAATGTAGACACACCAAGTGAGGCATTATGGAGCTTAATGTTGCTGTGGAACATTTGTGACAAAATCACACCAAGAATTATAATTTTACAAAGCATTGTTGCCATTTCTCCACAACTCTTGTCAATCATACAAATGATGTCAAGGATCCAATGTATATTGCAAGGTCAACATCCTTGCTCTTAATTGAGAAAACGTTGTAATAAAACTGTACAAAATCATTTACAGGAATGTATTCTCCAGATAAAAGTTTTAAATGTGTTAGATGACATCCCCATGGATCTGACAAATGTTATTGAAGTATATTTCAAAGTGACCCAATAATATAATTCAATGGAATATCTTGAAAAGCAACATTATCACCTTTGACCACATGGTACAGTACATGGCGCAGATAACATTCTAATAGACAAAACATACAAGCCCTAGTCAAATATGGCAACTGTACACTACACAAGTACAGGTGTAAGTACATATAGACATGGCATCCCCATCTCTTAGGTTAATGTAAGTTATTGGGCATTTATTTCGATTTTTGAATATATTTTTTTTTAAATTCAGTTTTACGTCCACTTTCAAGATTCTTTCACTTATATCGTGGCTTGGAGTATTTCTGTATAGGTTCTCATCAAAGGCCCAATGACAATGTAGGCCTGCCAGTGGAGGCCCTATTACAAACATAAGATGACAACATAATCAGCTTCAATAAACAGGAATCGATGGTTCACTGGAAGATGAAAGCAACAAAACAGGGGAAATTAGTGGGTGCACAGGAACTTTTCATCAAGTTATATTCACATTGATTGCAAGACGTCAGCAAGTGTGTAATGGATTTCATGAAAAGTTTCAGACATAAATTTCCTAAAATAAATATGCCGCACTCCAGATGTGACCAAACAAGTTCATAAACAAAAGCCATTACACCGTACTTCATAATATTATCAATAGTCGTATCGTTCTTAGCATTTAATAACATACACTTTAATATCGCTACAAAAAGGTTAGATGACCACGGAAATTAATTATATGTTAGATGTCATTATAGGTGTGTCTGATGTAATATTTGTGTACTCTTGTTATTTTATCAATAGGTTATAATAGTGCTTGTACTCTTGTTAGTTTTAGCCAGATGAATAACATACTGTGTTCATTTTAGTATTGAAAACATTGTGTATGGACTTTTGTTAAGCATAGTCATAGTAATCATAGTGGTGCTAGCTGGTCAACATGTCTAATCAGGTACAATAAAAGTATATTAATTTAACCATATAGAAAATAGTATTAATATACTTTTGTTGATTTTAACCATACAATGTGTACTTGTTGTTTGGGGTTTCAAACTGCTTTCAAGATTATTTCATTCATATCACGGCAACATCCATATCACTGAATGTTGCAGTAAACCTGCAAGCACTATCTGGTACTGAAAGACCAAGGATTATGTGTGTACTCTTGTTCATTTTATCTACATAATATTTTTGCAAATTTAATGGCATATGGATAATGTGTGTACTCTTGTTAATATTAGCCATCTGGATATAATATGCATGTTTATATCTTATTACACCTGTAAATCTACACACTGCCATATTGCTGGCAATATAGGATGTCAGTGGGCGCCATCAGATTCTGATGTCAACATCGAGTCCTGTAATTGTCATTGTTCACCTCCATTCATATTGATCGGCACACCATGTAAATTGCACAACAGCCGCCAAGAAAGGTCGAACTTTGTTCGATACTTTATTGTACGTGATTAGACACTTGACCAGCTAGCACCACTTGCCACTGTTTTAATTGCGAACCGTGGTGTGGCCTGCAAATACGGAAAATCAGTTCGGGAGCAGTCTCCCCCTGCCTCTGACGCTCTTACCCCCCTGCAGCGTACGTCAGTTAGAGCCAGCGATACGCTGCCGGCCTGACTAGCCGCTGGTCACAGGGGATATCCTTCAAATTTATTCTTATCATTATCACGCACATTTCTCATCCATTTCCTTTTGGTTCCAATAACGATTGCATGTAATAGCTTTCCTTTCCCCCACAGCAAACTGTTACTGTGGCGGGCTGGCATTGACCAAGCCATGGGTACAGTCTGACCACAGTGTCATGGAATTGTATGTACAGTTTGGGGGGTATACAGTGGTCATTTCCTTTCCCCAAAACACTTATGAACATATTCTTCCTTATTGAGGTCAGAAATTAATATAATTCTTCGAGCTGGTTATATATACATATTAATATAATTGTAACCTAAACATATCCTAATATTCTAATTTAAAACTCTTGAAGTAAACTAAAGATAAAATGTCCACGTCTTAGGAAACTCATAGCTCATAGTTGTGTAACATGTAACTATAAGTCAGTTATGTAATTAATAAGCGAAAATTACATTTTCAATTTGTATACATGACATTTGTAATCCATTTTGCTTCCACTTTAAAAATATCTGGAATAATTTACAGGGTATCGTTTCTCGAATTCTCATATATCCACCACGAGACCTTTGCGCACTCCCTATGAGTGTGTGATGATCTCTTTGTAGATAAGAGAGCATCGCATCGCTGGTTTATTTTTGTTAATAATTTAAATATCATTGTCAAACTTTGATGGAATTCCTTTTAGAACTTAAGATCAATTTTAGAAGCACTATTTCACTAATATTCCAACTTTTGAAGTCACCTGCAACACCTGTCCAGTACTTCTGTACCTTCTTGCCAACATCAGATTGTATTGATTAACCAAGGAAAATAGTCGTACAGTGAGAATGAAGACAGTGCATCCTATCATGAAGGTAACCCGGGGGAGATTCGAACTCAGGACCTTTGGCTCTAAAAATCTGATTATTTTCCAATTGGCTACCTCCTGCCCCGAAGATGAATTATAGTAATTAATCTAATTATCCTATTTGCAAATTTCAAAGTGGAAGTCTTCTTTCGCTATAAAAATTTAAAGTGGCTCTACTTATTTGGCAAAGTAAAAATTTCAATATATATCGATTGTTAACTTAAATTGTTAAATGTTAATACAATTAGCATGTGCTTGTTGGGAATGAAGCATAGATCAATCTGAGCTATGTACAAGACAAGTAAAGTATTCACACCAAAAAAAATGAGGATCAATTTTGAGGAATTGGGATAAAACGTTAAGAGACACTTTCTAGAAAAACATTCTATATGACTCGAGTCTCATGGACAATGAAACTAGGAGCATGATAAGGATCAATTCCATGAAAAATCATGAAAGTTAATTGAAAGATACACTTGAGGATACCTATTGCCCAATAAGTCTGGGTCGGGTTTACAACTTCCCAGACACCAAGAAAGTCTGTGCCCGCTGAATGATGCTGCACCCCCATTGAAGGCCAGAAGAAGCTTCTCATGGTCGAGCACCCTGGAGAGGCAGTGCTGGCAATCAGACCTACTAGTACTTCACCAGCCTTGCATTTCACAAAAGGGCTGTACTGTAGTATATTTTTTCCTATAGCAGGAAATGACATAAACCTTGATTTACGGCTGGACTACCGGTACAGACCCTTTTGTGAAACCCAGACCGGGTCAGAACCTCCCACCAGACTTGTACGTGCGCTCGGCTTTGGCTGGAAGCAATGCAGACTTTTACTACTGGAATTGCGTAATCTTGGGGTCCGGGTAATGTGAAGGTGTACACAGCAACATCCCGTGCACCGATGGCCTCGATACTCTGGCTCCGTATCTGGCAATAATTGGATGACGTCGGCTCCACTGACATTTAGGAGACGGCCATCAAAGGCCGAGATCAATGCGAGTTGATTTCTGACATTACGCCTCATCAGTGGCGCAAGACCTTCAGCGGACTACGTGGAAGACGTAACATGCATATTACAATTTACATGGCTCGGGTACTTAAACAGATTTTTTCCTTTTCAAATTGTGATGTTGATTGGAAATGGTAAAATGTTGATACCCAATAAGAAACTTGACAACACCTTAATGAACTAAATCCATAGCACAAAGCATCAAGAAATGTGTTTCTGGGTGATAATGGAGAGAGCATTGCCTTTTTAATTTAATAGATGTTTGTCTCACTATCGCGGGAGTAGGCAGCTGAGCCGTTCAAGGATTGTCTCAGGATTGTAGCCGCAGTCTTACCTATGCTGCAACCTGGGATGTCATGGGAACGTCTCAGATTCAGGGTATCGTTTCTCGAAGCTCTCTTAGCCGCTAAGGGACCATAGCACTCTCTTAGCAATGTATTAGCTATCGG
>JAVCKZ010065711.1:0-14596 GCA_034780755.1 Lepetodrilus elevatus
TTTTCATTCCATGAAGTATTTACCGAGATAATCTACGAAATAGGGGGGTCAATGCATTTCATGCCAAACTATAGTATGATTACTACCACTAATAATAATTTATTATTATTATTATTATTATTATTATAATGATGATGATGATGATACACAACAGTACTATGCTACTTTCAAACATATATAAGGACAAAACCGTAAATATAATGAACATATTTAGAAGCATTATTTTCACCAATGATGGTGAGTACATTTGTAATGAAATTCCGGATTTGTTCAACATACCCAATGACTATTCTATGTCAACTCTCATTGTCTTCTCTGTCAATCCAAATTCGGACCCATTACTCATGACAGTAGTAAAACAGAAATGTCATCAGTTTTTCTGACCCAGATACAGAAATATACACAAGAAAAGGAAAGGAAATAAGTCACTGGACAAAGGCTGTCTATAGATTACCTGTACGGTTCAATGCCTTGACGTACTTGCGTTAAGATTAACACGACTGGTGCTTAAATGTAATTATAAGTAGTTATAGCAGTGTATAGTGTCAGATTATGCTAACATCGTAACATCGTGGTGTGTTTACATAATCTCTGGATTTACAGATTGCTTAAAAACCATAACACCCAATTTAGAAGATAATGTTTTATTTCTTTGTGTTTTTATATTGCTACACTCAGAGGAGAGTGCTTCATTTACGATAGAAGATAGATCAGTTTTCCAACTTTCAGAATGTTGTATGGGTCAGTTAAATATAGTAATATACTTATAATATTTTTTTTTACTGTCATAAAATTAATTACATTACAATATGCTTACTTTCAGTTTAGTAAATTCATATGGTATATTATTTCCTACAAGTTGCATTACATGATAAATTCATGTAACCGGTGTATAATATTATTTTGGGTGAAATATTCCCGTTGTGACATAAAGCACGGATTAATTAATTCAGTATTATTTCCTACAAGTTTCATTACATGTGTACATGTATGTAACAAATCTATGATATTATTAACGCTTACTTTAACTAAATATACAAAACTCTTTGTATACATATGGTATACAGATACTGATCTCAATAGTGCATGTATTAACGTACGTGATACGTATCTAGTCCACAATTAACAGCATCATTATATATTCCGTACTCGTGTCCATTAGTGGGCTAACACAGCACTGGTCCACACACAGCATAGTGTTTTTATCTCATCGTCCACAGTGTAGGATGTACTCAGTTCTAGGACATTATCTCTAATGTCTGTGGTCACTATAGGTGGACGCACTGGCCGGATATGGTCAATAGCTGTAATGGATATTTAAAGGTTCCTGTCCCATAAAACATTTTTTTCGTTTTCAAGCTCTGTTTTCAAGTTTTGTTCATATCTCCTCATATAAAATTCCAGCATAAGTATGAAATTGTAATAACAAGTTTTGTAATCTCTGGGCCAGACTTAGATTTTGGGTGTGTGGGTGTGTTGGGTGGGGTAGGTGTGTGGGTTGTTTCCTAGCCTGCTATTTTTTAACAGTTTTAATAAAGAAATAAGAAAGATTATTGTGGTGTACTTAAAACTAATAATAGTATAGATCAAAATTCATTGCCAATAATTAAACTTAACCGTACACCTCCCGGAGGCACCCAGAGCTGCCCAATATAGCAGTGATGCGGATGAACCCAGAAACAGAAGATATTTGGTTCAGAGGCTCTTAGTCTTAAAATGGGAAAGTGAAATTGAAATTTGAGCGGTTACGAATATTCAAAACCATCACAGCAACTTTACGGGTGGAAGTTTTCATTATACAACTTGCATCATACATTAAACATGATAAGCCAGTGCAAACAAACCTATCAAAAGCGACAACGAATAAATACACTTTGACACATCTCTGGTCCCACGTGACTGTGGAATCCTGGTGTACTAGCAATACAATATGGAGCGAGACTTTTCTGTACGGACAACAATGTCTGAATAGCGAAGGAGCGCGCCCCACATTATCATGTCCACAAGGGGTGTATTGCAGATTATTAGCGTGGGTGCATGAACTACAAACAGATCACAAACTGGCCTAACCAGTCGACACTCTACTTTTAAATTAGACCTTAGAATTATGTAATGTTTCAAGTACGTGTCCTGAATATTTGCGTGTAGGCTGAATATTTAAAAGGCTGTCATCCGAAATTGACAGCTTGTCACGATTAAAATTCACATTACTGGTCATTTTAATTCATCATAGCCTGGTTTTATCTACAGCCATAGGCCTATTTTCTATTACTATTTACATAAAAATATGTATATAAAATAAATATATACCTAAATCTCTGTACTTGCATTTGTAAACATTGAAAAAGGCAGTGACATTACACCATCAGGGTTTCTCAAATTACAATCAAAATTTAAAAAAAATATAAAATCATGACTCAAATTACTCTTGCGACTTAACACTTGCATCATTTTTGGTTCGCTACAATACATCTTGGGGGTCATGTTCTTGAAACGAGTCATCATGAATGGATGAAAGAGTCGCACAGTGATATCAAGCAACAATTCGTTAAGACAATTAAAGAGATGATCATAGATGCAGGTTTTCATCAGGAAAAATACAGCATCCCATTCTTGCATTGTCTAAAATCCTGCCATTGTTTATTAAAACAGCGTGAAAACATTTTTTTTATCGAATACTTCATAAAATACTGAATAGTCTCGTTTCATACCTCGAGGCATTCATTCTTTAACTGTGACTTTCCTTCACATAACATGACATGTAATGATGACACGACCATGTATGTTTCAGAAGAAATGATTGATTAATGAAGAGGATTCATAAATGGGAATCCCCCCCCGCCCTAAACACCATCCCCCCAGGTTCTAATCCAAGCGTATTCCTTCCACTCACCTGTCTGTTGAGAGGGCGCTCCAATGATATACAACCTCTTTGCGTAAGTATTCGCTAACCCCGCATTTTGGTAATCATAGTGCTGTACTCCAAGAAACATCGCGCGAACTGACCGACGGTTATTCGCATAGGAGCGTGTGCATGTACAGAGGTTCTGGGACCTACGAGCCTGTCACGGCCCCACCTTTCCCTCGCAGTTCATTTCTCCTTCTGAGCGTCCCTATACAAAACACAGGAGCGGATCGATCCACTATCTCTCGGCGGGGGTGGAAAGTACACTTGCAAAGAGAATCTCACCTCGGGTCTGCCGGCTAGGTTAGGCTAAGATCACTGAAGCATGATCGATGCAGATTATTGGTAAGCTGGTTTTCATAGAGTAGATCCTAGCAATAAAATCCTCACCAGTGATTCTGCTTGATTCGTCGTTGTCGTCCGTGGAAATGTCGCGGTGGCTGCTGTTGAGGTCGCGTACACTGCCGGGCGTTACCGATAGATCGCCTGAAAAAAGGACAACGTCAGTGATGCGTAAAAACTGAAGATCATCGTTGAATGTGATATAAAGATGAACCCCCACAGAGAGTGTGCTGTATTAAGACTTCGACCAGGGATGACTTGGCAAAGCTGTCTGGGTGATATCGTGCTTCATAAAGTCAAGTTAACTGTGTTATAAAGAGTTCCTAAAGAACAAAGAGATTAATTGAATATTGATTTCGCTGCCAAGAAGGGTCTGTTCATTATGCAATGAACAATCCAGATGACTTCTCATTAGTTATTTTTTTACTATTATTAATCTCAGATATACATCTTGAAGACATGTGTAAATTTATTTCTCAAAATGACAAATAAATTTAAAATTCCAAACAGTGTCTAATTATGCTCACAGTATTACCGTATCACAAATCGGTGAATCTGCTTGATAATATCATTAGTTCCTGATTTAGCTTCTATAACATGATAAATATGCAGCTTGATAATAGCTACATATATTAATGTCAAAATTAATCATGAACTACCCTAAATTAATTAAATTGTGAATATACTCAATAATAAAGTTGGTAAAATATTATGCTTACACACCCATTAAAAAACCACAACAAAACAAAAACAAAACAAAAATCAATCAATATTCAATAAAACATTAATCTGATAAATTTAAATATTGAATATCATGGGCTTAGAAAAAATATGTAATAAAATAAATCATAATTACAATGCACAAGTTGCAAAGTATATTATACATGAATCAATACCAATTAAAATCATAATAAAATTCCACGTAGCCAAGCAAATAAACTTCACACAAAACACTGTACTTAAAAAAATGTTGAATCCAATACTGTAACTGCACATTGACTATGATCACTAGACATTGTCATGGTTGATAGACAGGAAGTCAAAGTTACTGTACGTATACGTAGGTGTATATACTAGACACTAGACACTATAACTACACTAGACACTGGTATAGATACTGGGTTACAGAGGCATGAGAAACTGATACTGAATCATAACAGGTAAAACTAGTTTACTGTCAACTCTGGAGATATAAAAAGAAAATATTAACATAATACTGTAAACGTCAATGTATACATTATCGGAATATGAATACAGGAACTCTAATTTGAATTTTTTAAACAGGAAATCTGTCCATGACTTGTAAGTCCTAATCATAGACTTGGTACAAGATGCATGGAAATATAATATACATGTATTTTTAAAAATATGACTGGATATATCAAGAATATTGTAATTTTATTTACATTTGGCTGAAATAACTGAAGTACACTCTAGTCTGATCATGTTACCAGAAATAATTATCTTAAAAATAAAGAGACCTGATACCAGTATTAAATGTAATGTTCTCAATAATTTAATTAAAATACCACAAATTATTTGCAACAAATACTAACAATTTTATAATTCCAATGGTGGTAACACAGCCTCCAATTAATTTGATGAATGCAAGGCTTGTACCAATGAGTTATCAAAGCACATGTTGTGAAAATGTGAAATGAAAACCACTGAATTCAACTACCATCGCAGTGTGTTCACAAGTAGTGTACCACCCTTGTTATTTGCGTACGTCGGTCTAAGCATGAAATGACGCCACAATGTAAATAGGGAATGCTTTATCGAATGAAGAAACTTTCTTTTTTTCTACAATTGAAGACAAATATTTACAGATACTGTGGTAAATGTTTGCTATAGAAATGGGGGAGAAAAGAATTCCGGGTAGAGAGGATTAGAGTTGTGACTGAAAAGGACGTAGACACGATGCCCCAAGCTTTGGGGGATGAGGAGGAGGGGGATGGGAACAGAGAGGGTTGTGCGACGTGCACATTGAGTAGACTCGTGAACAGCTATGTAGTGATTAACCTGGATGCACAAACACTGATTACTGTGCAGTTAAGTCTGTGTGCAGAGGTACAGGAGATACAGGTAAAGCCTATCCTCTAAACGCAAGGGCCAGTGTTTCATTAAACATACACCACCAGCCCTGGGCATTTAGGACTCATTGACATTTCTTTGGCTAATGTCATAATGAATAAAATGTTAACTTTTTCTAGAATTAATCATACATCTCCCTTAACCCTATGCTGGAGGCAACTGGAGATGCCCAAGTAAGCCACATATCTGTGTCTAATACAGCAAAGAGACGGTTAAGTCAGTTGACATTTATAGTTGTTGATATGATGACATCATTTATGCAAGAAGATCAGAATTGCAGGCTAGGATTGCTTTATATTTTATTTAGACTATTTTTAGAATGCAAATAGTTCCTAATAAAGATGTATGAGTGAGTTTGTAATTAATCTTTCACCCATTTGCAACAATGAAAGTATGAAAGTCTGGGCCTGAATATAAGTTTTCATCATTAACTTGTCACAACCCCTAGCATAGTTATCCTATAACTCAGAAGCCATATATACAAGTATCATGTATGCAGCAATGCAACCTTTTCATGGAGAGCTGTAAGAAACATTTCATATAAATTCACATACACGCATGCACGTAGACACAGTCAAACACACATATATAACATCTTTATAATGCGAGAAGCTGCAACAACCCATGAGACCCAACAGGTGCACTTGAACCAAGGGAGACAACTGTTGTAGGTATACACACAAACAGTCGCATCCACTTCCTGTGTTCACAAGCTAGTGTTCTACAACTAGTCTTCTCTTTATGACAGGTTTATCATAGACGACATAGAAACCACCAAGCATTGTGAACGCTAGTTACTAACATGACAATAAAATGTCAATTTCACATAGACATAGATCTATTGTGAAAAACATCCACAAGATATTTTACAACCATCAATTATTAGTTCAGATGAGTGTACATAGTGCGAGTGTACATAGTGCGAGTGCATCCTCTGAGTCACAACAAATACATACACAAATCACCTGTGTCGCCTTCCGAGACATTGATAGTATTTCATACATTCTTCATTTGCATACCACACTGCTCCACCACACACTGAATGGTAACTCTACAGACGAAATGCTCAATATACAAAACTTGGGTCAAAATATTGCTTGCATTAATAATAAGTTTATGTTTTGTAAACCGCGGCCCCCATATCATGAAATCCTTTTATTAAAATTATCCAAGTGTAGCTTCTCAATGTACTACTAAAATGTGATGGAGTGTCTTGGGTGTGTTTGGACAAAGCATCTACAAAAATGTGTTTCACTTGAACGGATTGAACAGGTATTTTATTATTATATTGGTATGTCACTTTTGTATCCCAAAATTACCTCTTTCTGCGAATACTCTGATACACCAAGTCAATAGATATATAAATATAGGTTTATGATTGTGGAAGTTATACACTATTTACCATGTTTACATGATTTAGTTACAGTACAAAGTGGAAAGAATCTGTGGTAATTAAAATACAGTTTCTCTTTTTATCCATTGAATATCACTCCATTTTTTTTCAGGAATGGAGAGCGATCGCTCCATTACTTTGAGTTGAGCATCTTTATTGTAATGTTTTCGACTTGTACTTTTCAAACAACCATCACTTCCATATTATAAAATATCTTGACAGAAGTCAGGATTGAACTTAACATTTCTGACTGGGAATCGTACGCTTTACCGCCCGAGCTATGCAGGCTACGAGAAAATAAACACAAATTCATCTAGTCTTTAGAAACTGTGAGAAGCACCCATTAACTGCACGCGTTAATGCAAAACCTATATGCTTGACAATCCACGGGTACACATGTCTTAAAGTAAGTGTTAAAGGTAAGTCTCTCTCGCTGGTCACAAGACTGAGAATGTATGGCCTGTAGCACAACTGTCAACTGAGTAATGATATGTAAAATATTTCCTGAACCTACTTCATATACACATAAATCTTCTTTTTTTAAATGTGTAATGACAGCACATTAATTCAAACTTTATGGATTACGGTTACCTAATTAGGAATTTTATCATTTTTATTCCCCAGGACGATTTAACAAGAGCAGCTCTCTTGGCTCAATCCATGACCTTTTAAAAGTTTTAATTAATATTCGTCTTGATCTGAGTAGCCCCAAATGGTGTCAACGATCCTAATTGCCCAGTGTCAGTGGCATATGTTTAAGGAAGCAGTTGGTCTTGTATTGGAGGATGGATGAGAACATTCACTATGAACACCTGAGAACACATTGAAGTCCGAGTTGATCCACTCTGCTGTTAGACAAGCGTGTTGTGGTCAAGACTACAACCCCTGGTCAGTCTGGACAGTGTCCAGTTCATTACCCAGGGATTTAAGACAAACACTGGACAGATTGGGGGACCCCTCACACAAAGAATTGTACACGTTTGTTGTTAAAGAAAATAAGCATTCCCCATAATAGTCAACAAATTAACTTCACATGAGTAAGAATTTTAATTTTTATTATAATATTTTTAATTGAGGTTTAGTGGCGCTTTCTAGAATTTTTCACTAATATGACTTGTCAGTTTAGGGCAGGAGGAAACAGCACTGGCTGGTACTGACAAGACCAAGGATGATATCTGCATACAGACAGTGTATTCTATCAATATCTCGTCAGAAAGGTAACCTTCGTGAACATTGATGCCAAGCCCCCAGGACAGGATTCGAACCTGGAACCCTTGGCTCCGAAATCCAATGTAAGAATTATGAATAGCAAATTTGAAATTTCCATAGTCACCAGATAAAATTAGTGGGACTTTTTAAATACTTAATAATTGTGCATAATTAATAAGATAACATGTTTATCTATCTCCATGCTGAAGTCAACGAGATGCCCTAAAGGGCTGTACCTGTGCCTAATCTAGCAGGGAGAGGGTTAAAGTAATAACTGTGCATGTAGAAAAATGACATGCAATCCCATACACATAACTCTAATTGTATCAGCATCAATGTATATTTGAACCTCACCTTCACAAGTCACAGCTATTCACACATTCACTTGAATAAAGCCAATAAATACGACAAAGTGTTTCATGTGCACAGTACCACCATATCCACAAGTAATATTATTAATTTGAAACACATTAATTAATATATGTTCTTATACATTATTCAGGATTGATTTTATCAATCAAATTTCTTAATAGGATTTGACCAGAATTGATCTGATGGCTAAACATTTGTTAATGCACTTTTCTCCTCGTGGTAGTTTCACAAACATACATACCGTAACTTACAATCACCACCTTCCTTTCATTTTTAATTCAAAGAAGAAAACAAATACCCAAGAAACATTTAAATAATTTTAAACGACCTAACAGATGGTGAACTAATCCTTCTACCCATAGCATCTAGAATACAGTGTAAACACTGGGGCCAAATCTGGATAGAATACATTGATCCCTTCTTCATCTGAAGAAGAACAGACATATACCTCCACCTAGGCAGTCAAACCCTTTGTAAACATCGGATCTCCATTCAAACTATGTCCACACACCTACAGCTTGAATGTGTTCCTCTACAGTCATGATGGAGACAAGAGTTACCGGTACCTGCTTTTGTGATTAAATATCCGATTCTGTTAACTGTAGATCCATTGGTATCTGATGGTTTAGAAGTAATAGAATGCCAATTTTTATTCTATAATATGTTACCGTATACAGTTTTATGGATATTTTCCCACCTAAAAAAAATAAACAGATGTTCAAAAAGTTCAAATGTAATATGGGGATTTGTTGAGAAAACTGTCAGTTGAGGATGACATCATACTCAAAATGTTTTGTAAACTTGGGGCTGTGTTAGTGATTACTGGTATGGTTTATAGCGTCACTGCAGGAATCGTTCACCCATTTGCAACGATTATCTACTGCTGCATTAATTTATTCCTTCATACCAAATATGAAAACTCCTGTTTAAAAAATATGTTTTATTACAATAATATACAAGAATGACATTTTATCCCCACCCCATACCGCACCCCTACAACTTCAGAGTTGTTATTAATAGTATTCTACAGAATTCTTGATCTAGCAGCCAAGTGAGATATATCTCCTTCATGTCATGCAGGTCGCAGAGATAATACTGAGATAATAACGAGATAATTAGCCACGTATCGCGGCCCTGACAGACTGAGGCGACCAGCATGACAAACCGGCAGTCATCGCCACTCACACTCGCCAATCCATGAGACTTCCGTTCAACGATTAACTGAAGACCAGATCATAATTCTTATCAATCATGACAGGATAATAATAGAAGAATTCATAAAGTAAATCATCCTCTGTTACGCAGGGCTTTCTACTACTTCATAAGCTACAAGCATAATGAGATTTAGTCAGTGACACTGACATCCGGAATTTCCCATATTAATCCAAATAATGCTCATAATAAAGTTATCAAAATAGGAAAACGCACTGATAGACAATATGAATAAGAAACAAGGTGAGGTTTATTTCCCGAACCTGGAATTGTGATCTATTCTGGACCCAATGTGTG
The DNA here is from genome assembly GCA_034780755.1 of Lepetodrilus elevatus. Classification (NCBI taxonomy): domain Eukaryota; kingdom Metazoa; phylum Mollusca; class Gastropoda; order Lepetellida; family Lepetodrilidae; genus Lepetodrilus; species Lepetodrilus elevatus. Next base: position 9,825 of record JAVCKZ010065711.1, read on the forward strand.
GCAATCTGATGGACTCATGTGGTTTAGTGTTAGGGTTAGGAAAATATTTTATTAATATTGTGGGTCATGTGAGCCAATCAGATTGCCAGGAATATCGTGGGTCCAGGTTCAGTGAATAGACCACAAGTCCGGGTCCAGGAAATAGATCTCATCTATGAATAGCGTATTACTATAAAAGTATTATTTTACACATACCTAGTTGTGTTCGAAGCTGTAGTAAAATCTAAGCTTAAAAAGTTAAACTTAAGACTGTCTAAAGTGTTTTCAAATAACTTTTTGTATAAATGCTAATAAACAATAATGTGTTTGTATTTATATTGCGCCAAATCTATGCTCGAAAGCTTGCCAATCAGCACTACATTAATATATTACCTGATTACCCCTGTCAGTTTAGGGCAAGAGGAAACCCAGAACACCTGTAGCACTGAATGTTGCAGTAAACCTGTGAGCAACGGCTGGTACTGACAAGACTGATGATGATACCTGCATTGTCATTCTACAGATAGCGCATCCTATCAATATTGTGTTAAAAAGGTAACTTTTGCGAACATTGATGTAATGTTTCTGGACGGGATTCGAACTCTGGAATTTTGACTACCACCCGCCCCTTTTATAACACATGGCATGACCATTGGCACCGAACATGATGCACTTGGTCTTGGAAACCAAAATCATGCCTTATTCAGACTTGAGGTCAGTTAGTCAGAAAATCATCAATCATTATGATCAAGTAGACTAACAACACTGACAAGCAACATGTCTGGATAATAGGACAATAACCGGCTTACGGAATCACAATAGAGTATTGATTACATTAATCTGATAAATACCTGCTGGATATTTCCTAGCATACAGAAGTGGAGGTCAAGAGAATATAGTGAATACCATTGATGATGCCAGTGATATCAGAGGAAGCAGCATTTCTTCAAGGACTTAATCGCAGGTACTGACAAACCAAACAATGATAACCTGCACTGCTACAATACAGAGAGCACATCTTAAGATAATCAGACTGTAGAGATAACTTCCACAAACATGGACGCCTTTATTTATGATGTCCAAAGATTGTGCTACCACGATTTAACACAATTTCACCCAGTGTCCTTGAAAATGTGTATTAAAGGAGTATGGAACCCCCTGAAAATTACAGAATTGACCACCATTAACATTGGGCCTATAGAGAATGACCCTTATTATATTTTCACCTATTAATTTGCATACGAATTAAATCTCACCGATGTCATCAAACCCAAGCTTCTTGCGGAACAAGTCGTGTCTGGACTGCGAAGGAGCGAACTGCTTGACGTGTGGACTGTATGTCATCGGCGTGCGGAACACCGGCTCCACCTGCTTCTAGAGACAGAACGAGACATTGCATCGGTGTCACAACACACATCCTCTAAAGCATGGGTCCAGTGACTCCTAAAACATACGCTACTGAACCCAGGCTCCATTTATTTTAATTTATTCTAATTTTATTTTAAAATAAAAATACAAATAAAATTAGGTTTAGAGCCACTATCAAGATTATTTCACTTACCGTATATACATATATAATTGAGCTAGCTGTGTCTAAGGCCGCACAAGACATTTAAAATATTTATTAAAGCAGTTCTGTTAGTTCAATGAGTGAGTGATTATGGAGTTCAACGTTGCTGCGAGAATCTTTCACTCATTTGACAACTGTTTGTGGAGTAATATAGAAATAAAAATACAATAAACAGTAGAATTTAGAAAGTGAATACTTTTTTCTACCTTGCGTACCTTCATATTGGGAGTGCTGGACAGCATGTTGTCTGCCTAACATCACAGACGATGCTATGGTTGTCCTATGTCATAGTTAGTCCTCCCAGCTGAAACACAGTAAAGCAATACCATCTGTACCCGTAATTATATTAGTTAATTCTATATGATGCTTCTTTGCTTTTAGGTGTGCACAAAAGTAATGACATATTCACAACTAAAAAATACTTATAATAAAATCATAAATACTATTTAGTAACTTTATTTAGATCTACTATAGATCTAATTAATCATTGGTAAACAATAGTTTAGGGATTAATTAAGATGACAGCTTCCTATGACTTAACATTATCAAACATTGCTAATCTGCTAATAGACAGCTAGGTCACAGTGACATATACCATCATTGGCTCCTACCATTGGACCCCAATTTGGGATATTATAAATAAAATACATGTAATGTACCCCCCTTTTAAGTTTTACATCAAGTTTGTGTCCACTATAACATATACCAATCAGCTAAAACACACTGAAATAGTAATTTTTGAATAATATTATTGTTCCAGTCCCTTTGGATGTATGTCATTTCGTCCCCGGTAGATTGTGCCCCGAGTTATTACGAGTTTCATTTCAGCAATTAAACACTATATTACATAGTAGTTTATTAGATTCATTGCCTTGCATCGAACTAATAAGCCTTAGGCCGTTGAAATGTGATTGGCGGTGAAACGTTCTTCCATAAAAATTCACATTGGGGCGAAATGACTGGCGCGCACCTGTTGAAGCTCTCGTAAAATATCACGTAAAAGACCTGCCACGGCACAGGTGACTGGTGAGACTCGGGGATCGTGTTCCAACTTCCTGATCATAATTATAACCAGTGAGCACTATCTGTGGAAATATTCGTGTGTGTGTGTGTGACGGTCAAATCCCTCATTAACTGCTCATTCTATTACAATTTACGTCGCGATAGTTTAGTGATGTTCAAAGTGTGTTTACAACTCTGCCCCGATGTCGATGAGCAATCACCAGTGATCACGTGATGTGGCTTCGACTTGTTCGAATGGAAATATTTCTGTGAAAATCAACAGTAAACACATACTATTCAATCCAGGTGCCGTTAGCACAACTATTCACGTTCACAGAATCGCGAGACAGTCGAGAATTGGTGAAATTCGTGCGTTATATGCACGGAAATTCACCACAAACTTACCTCGTTCAAAATTTCCCGTACTTTTTGCTGAATGGACGACGCTATGTGACGTCATGATACAAGCTACATAATGTCTAAAATTAGATACAAAATAATAAAAAGTTATTCGAATATTAGGTATTCATTAAAAGTCATACACATTAATTCATGCTAAATATCAGTCTATAATATACTACCTGCAGTATGTTGTAATATTTCGGTGCATAAAAGAGTAGTTTTCTTTCAAAATGTGTTTATTGTGCAAGGGAGGGTACTCGTGACGCACTCTTTCACCTTTCATTTACCTTATCCACATTTTCATTATTTATTCTACATCAATCTGATCAATGCATTAGAGTCGACTAGACACATGCCACCCTAATATTAATATTAAATGCAAGTCTATTATCATACTAACATATGTTAGATGCTAAATATGTTACCATAATTGTGTTATGATGCTATCCTAAACTTAAAAGGGTAGGCTACTAGTAGTAGATCTATGTGTAGGATATATAGTGCCTATATTATCAGCTTAATGTGTTAATCCCGTGATTTAGTCTTCATATGCTAATGTATATAACGTATAGCCCTACAAGTCTAACCGATATCAATTAGCAATTCATTTTATTTGATCTAGGCTACTGAAATGTGGACGAACCTTTCAATATTCATGAAAATGCACAGATGAAAGAAGCGTCCATGAAATCTACCTTTGAATGTGTATTTCATTGTCATTGATCAGCTGTTGATATCAAGGTTATAATCTGCAACATAAAATGGTTAAACAGCCACTAGTTCATATAGCTTCACGAGCTGTTAATTAAAGGACATTTCGAAGATTACCGGTAGGCCTACCACATTAGGCCTAGGCCCTATACATGTAGGCTTATAGGCTAATGAGACCATGACACCACTAATCTTCCGTTAATTAATGCCCTGGTATCATATCCTTATTTGTAGGCTAATTCCGGATTTAGTCTACGGGTCGCAGATGAATATGATTATTAATTAGAAAGGTCAACCAATCAGAGATTTAGAGCTGCTATATAACTTTAGATCCAGAGAGAAAAGTCATCATAATCAGGGGATATATAGGCTAGTGCAGTTCAGAATTCCAATTACGGCAAATAATTTACATGTTACCCATTAGTATGCTAGAATGATGCTAGCCTACCCATTAGTCTAGCATGTTAAAAGGATGCTATCCAGATCCGTACAACATGTGTAAGGCCTATAGTATAGACCACATACGAGATCTAACTCGCTGACTCGATACGAAACGAATACGAGATCTAATTCGCTGACTCGATACGAAGCGAACTGTTTAGCTATGAGTTCTAGCATTCCCTGGTGGAGATGTTGGTACTGATGAACCAAGGACGATAACTGCACTGGACAGCAGCTACGTGACACAATTGCGTCCAACACCATGACTCGCGAAAATTGATACCGCAGCCCCAGGGCAGGTTCGAACTTGTGATCTTTGGCCTCCGAGTTCGATGATTTATCACTGCTCTACCATGCACCAGCTCGGAGTGAGATGACCGAATTATAGTAAAGCTAAACATGGCTAATACATATATACATTGTAACAGTATAGTTGATCTCTTTTTCATCATCATTATCATCATCATCATCATCATTCTTCCTCCTTCTTTTTCAGCTCGTACCTCCTCCTAGTTCTTCTTTCTCTCCTCCTCCTTCTTCTTCTTCTTCTTCTTCTTCTCCTCCTCCTCCTTCTTCTTCTTCCTCTTCTCCTCCTCCTCCTTCTTCTTCTTCTTCTTCTTCTTCTTCTTCTTCTTCTTCTTCTTCTTCTTCTTCTTCTTCTTCTTCT
>JAVCKZ010065722.1:0-14594 GCA_034780755.1 Lepetodrilus elevatus
ACGAAGCCGTTCAACGAGCAATACATGTAGGGAAAAGTATTGTATTCATGTATTCTAGCTTGAACGCACCCCTGGTAACCAGGACAACAATCTCTACCCAATGAAGAAGTGTACAGATAAATATCTCTTATTATTTCTGAGATAGTGAAAGACAAGATTCAAAGACATTCAGGTATTTTTATGAGACAAATTCAGGGTAAACTTCCACCGTAACTATTAATGTGGTGTAGTTTTAAAAATGGCATGGTCTGATACAAAACATTCAGCTGAGACTAGTACCGGCCTATCATGTCACTGGATGAAGCACATATATTTATATAAATACAACCTATAAACTAGCACTAAGTAACTACACTGGGAGAGCCTTGTTATTTGATTGAAGCTATTTCCTAAGCACCCCCTTCTCTCATCGTCCATAAAAGTCACAAAATGTGACACCAAATTATTTTTGAGATTTCACTCTGTTCCCAGAATAAATAAAACATATGTAAAATAACTATATATACATTACTGGTAATGTCAACACCAGTCATTTGTAAACCAATTCTAATGCATTTGCAATATTCCCAACATTTATGTAAAATATTACTCCAATCTAGCCTGTGGTTATTGAGAAAATCCCACAAATACATGTTGGACCTTTGAGTTGGACCTTGAACCATGTGGTTTTCTTAAGTGGATGATCAACATTATAACATCATTTGGTCTATGTCTATTTTGATACGATGGATAAATGGGACAACCAGAACAAAAATGACTATTTTTGTAAAGATTGGTAATAGTCGACCAATACTCTCCAAGCTGATGGCGCCATGAAGCCTTCCGGAGGACTTTGACCATCTCTCGCCAACTTGCGCATACGAGTGCCCGAAATGAAGTCGAAATCGTCCTTGCGCTCTGGATCGAAGAAGTCCATGGCCTTGAGCTTGATGTTGTACGCCGCCACTCGGAACGGGACAATCTCCAGCTGCTGCAGGCCGGGGGACATTGTGAGGACCTGAAACATGGACGACAAGTCAGTGTTAGATGATCAACAATACCATACCATCAATATTTGTATATCACAATATAAATACTATACCATCAATACTTTGCGATCACAATATAAATACTATACCATCAATACCTTGTGGTCACAAAATTATACATACAAACTTTTACAATTTGTAATAATAATGATAAGAATGGGAGTGATATCAATGATGAAATACAGTCTTTCAAAGACACTTGGTATACGTCATATTCTATAGAATAAAAACACAACCTACATTCTGCACCACTGAATACAGGCCTACCAATGAAAACTGACATTGGAAATGGTAAAATGTTCTATGACTTTTATGAATTTTATTTTAAATTGGGGTTTAGAGTCGCTTTCTAGAATCATTCACTAATATCATGACTCGTCAGTTTAGGGCAGGAGGAAACCCGCAACATCTGTAGCGCTGAATGTTGTAGTAAACCTGTGAGCACTGGCTGGTACTGACAAGACCAAGAAGATAACTGTATTGCCACTCTACAGACAGTGCATCCTATCAATATCACGTCAGAAAGCTAACTTTCGCAAACATTGATGCCGGGCCTGACTACTCTACATAGAATCTGAACAGCTCTACATGGAGCTAGTGACTGAAAATGTAAATTCTTAACCATTCACCATAGATCAGATCCATTCACTGTAGCTTCATAAAACATAGAATCTTCAACATATTGGACTATCAGTTTTCATTGCTAGCCCTGTACATACTACATAAAACATTAGTGATCCTGTACATAATACACAAGACATTACCTTGGCGCCATGAGAATGGTCGAAGAGGTCTCTTGTTCCGTCTGGATGTGGCATACCAGCCGGGTCACGACCCACGATGTAGAAGTTGGCGCCGGTTGACATCCTAGCCTTGGCATGCCACTGAACCTGTGGAAATACATCAAGTATCATTAGCCATCAGAACCAAATCCTGGGACTCCTAACCCTAGGTATTACAGAAGCACTTGGACTTCGGAGACAAGTATGACTATTCTGAGACGTAATCCTGCCTCTGTTGGGTCTTGCACACGCTCTCATTACAAATTACAATCATCAAAACCAATATAGGGTCCTATGCTACAGAACACTCATAGTGCTACGAGAGTTGTAACTCTATATTAATGTATAGGAGTTATAGGTCTGGTAGTGCTATGATGACAGACAATTGTGATTTTAGTGGAAAACAAGCCCAGGGTCTGGCTCCAGGCTGCAGGCTCCAAGCCACGTCCAGTGCAAATACATTGACCCCTGGACAAATACATCAACATATTTCCGCAGATCCATGGAACATTGTCATGCCTGTACCTGTGACCATAGTATTACCGAGGCACAAGGACTTCAAAATGCAGGTGTTCAGAGACGTGAGTTTACCTCTGTAGGGCCGGCGTACATCATGGGCGAGGGGAAGATAGCCAGGACAGTGGACTCTGGACTCAGGATTCCTTCCTGGAGGATTGCAGCGTGTTGACGCATACGAACCGGCAGAGGCACGTCGTCATCCTTCGTCCAGCCACCTGTGAGGTAAATACCCAATGCTCTGTTACATGGTAACATGGAGTTGTTATGCTTTATATTATTTATTGATTAGTAGAGTCTTAGATTCTTTCACTAAACATCATGACTTGTCAGTTTTGGGCAGGATGAAACCTGCAACATCCGTAGCACTAAATGTTGCAGTAAACCTGCAAGCACTGATGATATCTGCATTGCCACTCTACTTTACAGACAGTGCATCCTATCAATATTGCGTCAGAAAGCTAACTTTCACAGATATTGATGCCGTAGCAGATGTTATTTTGCTCACATGAAACTTGGCAATATTGCTTTGAAAGTGTTTGCCAGTGAAAATAGGATCTGTTGCGTAGTAACAGCTTGAAACCTTATGATTTCCAGTCGGTGTCAAGCTATTACTATACAACAGATCCTATCTTCACTTGCACAGATCTTGCATAGATCATACAAATGAGGTTTAGATTCATTTTCAAGATTATTCGATGGAGCCACATGTAACATGAAGTAAACTGACAAAATTACGGATATTATAACATTCTGCAAGAACTGATACTCAAAATGCTTCACAATCTGGTGTCCAGAACTAGTGCTAGTGTCTGTGTGATCAACTCACCGAGAGGGTGAAGCAGCAGGACGGGGTTGTTGTAGCCTCGCTCCAACATACGTCTCTTGGTGTCATTCATCAGGAGGGCGTGTCCGTTGTGGACGGGGTTCCTCAGTTGGAAGGCAAACACGGCATCAGCCTGGCAGGACATGAGATCATCAGCACATGAGACCATCAGCACATTAGATCATCAGCACATTAGATCATCAGCACATGAGACCATCAGCACATTAGATCATCAGCACATTAGATCATCAGCACATGAGACCATCAACACATTAGATCATCATCACATGAGACCATCAACACATTAGATCATCAGCACATGAGACCATCAACACATTAGATCATCAGCACATCAGCACATTAGATCATCAGCACAGTATGCCATGCATGAACACAGAGAGTTGATCTGTATAGGTGAATTGGAGCTTAGATCCACTTTCAAGATTTCTATACTCATATTAAGGCTAGCATACATTGAATGCACACACCCTGCTTGTACTAGGCCATATTTCCACTAGCTGGCGGTGCTAGCACATGGAATATCCTGTCGCAGTTAGTAATACCCCACTCCGACACATCATTAACTGATTCCGAGCCGACCAGACATTGCTTTACCCTTGTAATGCTAAGCGCCATGCAGGGGCACATGCGGGGGAACAAGTAACATATTTTGGTATGACCCAGTCCGTGCACTAACCACTGTGCCAGAGGCTGTCCGTTACATGCACAAGCTGTTCCTTACTATGGCTGTATATAACAGTATTCCAATACTGTACACATATATCATGAAGACAAATACAATTGTTAACCTGTACACATAGCCTCTATAGATACTAGATTCTACTCACTTCAAGTTGTCTGAACTTCTGTCGGAGCTCGTTGGGCGTCAGTCTGAACTCATCCAGGCCGTCGTTCCAGAAGATTCTCTCTAGAACTTCAATGTCGCCTCCAACCAGCCAATCACCGCTCGCGAAGATCATCTGTAACATCATGAGCACACCGTCAACGCTGATTCATGAAATGATAGTAAGATCAAGGTCACTTTAATTTTAAGGTGTCTTTCCACATGGAAAACTTAACACCATGTATGTGAATGCAACTTCTGCATTGTTCAGAATTGTTTTTAATGTGCAGAATTGTTTTTAATGTTTAATGTTCCATTCGACATCATGTAAAGAACAGAAGACAAGTCATCCAAGTCAAACAATGTCTTAACTTAGATCTGTGCAATGGTTCATGCAAATAAACAACATGACTTGCAGACAGAGCCCTATACTCCTTCTAAGGATTTACAAAGAACATTGACCATAACCAAGCATTAGCAGCTGACCTTGACATAGGGGTGGCCCTTGTTGCTGGTTCCAAACTGTCTGCTGCATCTCTCCTCCTTGTTGTGTGGGTAGAACTCGGGGTCTCTCAAGATGGCCACAGCCTTGCCTAGGTACTTGAGAGTCAGGGACACACGGCCAGACAGACGTTCCTTGTTCTCGGTGCTTACAGGCAGCACAATGGGAATGGACTGGTTGGTTAGACCACCTAAATATATGAAATAAAACCAATATTGTCTGGATGTTTATTTCAAAATTGCAAAATGCACACCATAGATAAATAATGTATCAATAAAATATAGTAACCCGAAGGGTTTTGTATATGGGCTAGACTCAATAAATTGAACTGGTTGAAAAATCTTTTGGATTTTCACAAATACTTGCGACATGTAGCGTGCAAGCCCCTAGGTTGACTGAAAGTAGTATGTTCAATATTGGCAAAAGGTTGACAAATGTGTGTCACAGAGAATTATCAGCCATTCACAGTTATTGCACACATTCCTGCAAATGCACGTTATTGTCACAAAAACCAGGGACGTGAACAACTACACGTGTCATCGTCACTCACCGTCCAGGAGACAGCCGAAGTGCTGACACTGCAGGTACTCCCTCTCCCTCATGAAGCCCCGGAGCGGGGTCGCCCAGCCCTCAGCCAGCACCTGCAGCCACTGGAGGTCCAGCTGTAACACAAGCACAACACTGTCACCTTCCTCAGATAATACCTACAATAGCAGGTCACAGTCAGGCCTATATGCAGACAGGCAGATACATCCACATCAATTTCCTAGACAATTTTTAAAAACATTAAATCATAGAGTTCCAGCACTGCAATGGCTTTCCGGCATGGCAAATATAGTACTTTACGCCCTCGGTGGACATACCTTTGTTATTTCCAGGGACTGGAGACCCTCAGCCTCCGCCATCTTCACTGATACACTGTTCTCGGGGACAAACAACTCCTTCACTGTGTTCAGGGCATGGTTGGGAATAATTTCCTGGAATAACAAAATGTAATTCCTAAATACACAATTACAAATGAATATCTCACAGGTCTCATACTGGGAAGTGCTCTTGAGGTTAATGCTCCAATCATCACCACATCAGAAATGTTACTTCTGTGGAGAGTAATGTCTGGGTGGGTTCGAACTCAGGACACATGACTCCACACCACTGTGCCACCAACATCCCACCAATGTACCTACTGGGTACCTACATTCCCAATGTACATACTGGTAAGTCGTAGCAGTATGTATTAATTAACTAGTGCTACAACTGCTGGAAAATTCATATTATTGATAGATGGCGAAAGCTGAGGAACATTTTACCTTTTCTAGGAGTGAGTGAAGTATTTCCTGCACACATTCGTCAACCGTCAACCGTCCTGCTTTCAGTGTGACCTCTGGATCATCTGGTGCCTCGTAGGCCTGGTCCACTCCAGTGAAACCTGCAGACATCACCAGTCACTTAGCTGGCTTCTAACACTCACCCAGTAACTCTTCTATGGCTTCTAACACTCACCCAGTAACTCTTCAATGGCTTCTAACACTCACCCAGTAACTCTTCTATGGCTTATAACACTCACCCAGTAACTCTTCTATGGCTTCTAACACTCACCCAGTAACTCTTCAATGACTTCTAACACTCACCCAGTAACTCTTCTATGGCTTTTAACACTCCCAGTACTAGTAACTCTTCTATGGCTTCTAACACTCACCCAGTAACTCTTCTATGGCTTTTAACACTCACCCAGTAACTCTTCAATGACTTCTAACACTCACCCAGTAACTCTTCAATGGACTCACCCAGTAACTTTTCAATGGACTCACCCAGTAACTCTTCAATGCACAGGACTAAGTTTATATACTGACTATGATGAAGGAATCCTAATTTGGAGAACTAGGATCTTAAACTCTCGATTCCATCTGCAATTGATGCCATTCTAATGAACTAAGGAGAACTGTCTTGTAAGAATGCAGACATTGCGTCCAATCATGACTTCATCAGGGGCCCATTGCATGACACTCGTGTAGGCTACAACTATTGTACCCAGTAATGTCAACACTTTCAATTGTGGCGGGAGTCCAGTTACAACTATTGTAGCCCTACAAGAGCGTCGTGCAATGGACCCCACAAAGGTATCTACTGAGGACTGATGACAAGCTCATGGGGACTGGTTTGAACTCAGGACCTTCGACTCCACATCAAGTCTTGTACATGTACTTTTAGCAAGGTTGTATAGAAGTGACAGTAATAATCCCTATATATACAATACCTACCTTTGATCTGTCCGGCTCGGGCTTTCTTGTACAAGCCTTTTACATCTCGTTCTTCGCAGATAGAGATGGGCGTGTTCACGTAACACTCCACAAACTTTAATCCTGCGATCTCATGAAGCTTACGAGCTTGGTCTCTGTCCTGGAAATACATGCAGTGAGGCTTTATTATTTTTGTAAGCAACACAAAACATGCTACTAAATATATGTCATGAGTAGTTTGTAGAAATGGAGCATGTCTCCTAAGCTGTACTGCTTTTATCCAAACCCATGACATAGTCATTAAAATATTTTTAAACTAAAAAGGTTTCTTAATCTTTTGTGAAAGGATTAGGGGAGCAGTGCTTACATTTTCTTTTCTTTTTTTACCATATTCAAAATGCAACCTTTCCTTCTATACAGAAATTGTACTCGTATATATAATGCATTCCTCAAAAAACGACTTACCTTTCTGAAAGGTGAGATGAAACTTGTAATACAGACAATACCGCCATCGGCAAACAGCTTAGCAACTTCGGAAATACGCCGAATGTTCTCCTCTCGATCTTCTGGGGAGAATCCCAGGTTCTTATTCAGTCCTGTTCTGATATTGTCTCCATCCAAACTGTAGGACGGGATTCCCTGGCCCACCAGGTATTCTTCCAGGGCGAAGGAGATGGTGGTCTTCCCGGCGCCGGACAGTCCGGTCAGCCATATTGTGCAGCCTCGGAACCCTCCCTTGGTGCCAACGGCTTTCCCTCTCTTGTCTCTGGACACATGGCCTGCTTTGAACACCACATTGGTGGCTTTCTGGACAGTCTGGAAATTAATAAAACTTGTTTTACATTGGTGGCTTTTTGGACAGTCTGGAAATTAATAAAACTTGTTTTACTTTGGTGGATTTCTGGACAGTCTGGAAATTAATAAAACTTGTTTTACATTGGTGGATTTCTGGACAGTCTGGAAATTAATAAAACTTGTTTTACATTGGTGGCTTTCTGGACAGTCTGGAAATTAATAAAACTTGTTTTACATTGGTGGCTTTTTGGACAGTATGGTATTTAATAAAACTTGTTTTACATTGGTGGATTTCTGGACAGTCTGGAAATGAATAAAACTGTTTTACATTGGTGGATTTCCGGAAATGAAAAAGTGTTACATTGGTGACATTTTAGACAGGATAGAAATATATATAATTGTTTTAAACTTGTTTTAGATTGGTGGCTTTCTTGACAGTCTGGAAGTAAATAAAACTGTTTTACATTGGTGGATTTCTGGAAATTATATATTTTTTAAATAAAAATTGGTGGCTTTTTTGAAAGTCTAGAAAAGAAGTTAACTGTGTTCTATTAATACATTAGAAACCCGGGTTGCAACTCTGCTTGTAGATGTGTAATAAGGTCAATATATACATCAAATACAAATACAACAGCACATTCATGACATGTGAATTGATTCATCGATGTAACAGATGTTGGCAGATTGAATGGCATCTTGCTTTTAAGTCAAATACTAACTCATCATTTAGCATACATATATACAGCTTTTGTACCTTCAAATATCTTTTCACTACTTATACGATAGGTAAAATTCCATTGCAGTTTAATTTCCGGTATTGTACTGTAAAATTTCAATTTTCTATAGTCAAATAGACTAAGTGGGATAACTCTAACCATTAAACATGGTAAAAAATAACCTTTCACGACCACTGTTACCAAAAAAGCTTCTAGCTATAAATATTAAAATATAATAAAATATGAACATTGAAAACATATGCAGAAAATGTAGCTGGTTACCCAATATATTTGTGCAGACACATAAAAATATGTTTGTCCATGAAATATGTAAAGAAACCTGTGAGTGTATGCCTTTAACCCTCTCCCTGCTGGAGGCAACCAGAGAAGCCCTAAAGAGCTCTGCCTTTGCCTTATCCAGCAGGGAGAGGGTTAACAGAACAGGAACATTTGATCTAAGCATCATCTAAACACCCACACGTTCAAGTGAAAACTTTATGTTTAGGAATTAACAAAAAAAAGTTAGATATTATCTGCAAATCGTGATAGCACCAGGAATTAAATTTACGCTATAATATTGAAGAAAAAAGACATGTATGTGTAATACATTCAATCAATTCAAGCATTGTACCGTCGACATTGGTGTCCCAGTCTGCCAGTGCTCACAGGAAGTAGACCGACTGATAACGTGCACAGCTTTCACAACTCTATTTCATGACTGGGCGAGGAATGCCGGGAAATGTACTGATGCTTGCTGGGATATTAATGTGAGTCGTGCAGTATTTGTATTCCGACTCAGGCCGTCCCTGGCAAACAGGTGATTACAGAGTCAGATCAATGGCAGGACGACGGAGGGATATTCCACCGATGATTTCTATGAATAGTCAATTACATCACTGTCAGCCGGTCAATACGCAGCACTAAGTGCAGCATGACCAGAAAATACTGACCAAAAGGAAAACGGAAGATCTATTAAGAAATGCTCGATTGAGGTCCAATTTCAGATAGAGAAGATAGTCTCGAAGATCCAGTCAATTTCTTCAAGCATACATCCCTATAGAGCATGTACATCCCTATAGTGCATGTACATCATCCCTATAGTACGTGTACATCTCTATAGTGCATGTACATCCCTATAGTGTGCGTGTACATCCCTATAGTGCGTGTACATCCCTATAGTATGTGTGCATCCCTATAGTGCGTGTACATCCCTATAGTGCGTGTACATCCCTATAGTGCATCTACATCCCTATAGTGCATGTACATCCCTATAGTGCGTGTACATCCCTATAGTATGTGTGCATCCCTATAGTGCCAGAATGAGTAGTCAGTTACCCGCTTACTGTTCGGTTACACTGCCTAACTTGTTACAAATTCTGTGACTAGTTACTTGGATCATGCATTTATACAGTAAACACATGCGGTGTACTCAGCCTATCTATTTAAAATATGGATGTTCTTTTTCTACTTTAAAAGTCTGTAAAGCCATTATGAGGAATGGACAGTTTTGCGACATTATCAGATTAGATTGCATACAGTATTAACTTTGTATTTACTTTATGTGAATCTTAATATTCCTTAACTTGTACTAAACGACAACAATTAGCAGCGATAGAAACTAACTTTAAAACTTATAGCTCGAATTGTGATACAAATAACAAATGTTATACATTTCTACTAGTCCTTAGGATACCTTTAGCATTGGGAGAAATGGCCCGGGCTAGCATAGTGTTAATTTCGATCCCTGAATTAGGATCGAACATTTTGTCGCTATGTTTTGCAATGAATCACAACCTGCATCAACCCAAACTGGTCCATTCCAACCTGGTCTGAGAGTTAAGTTAAAACTAAAACTTCTGACATCAGCCTATGATGATGATGATGATGATGATGATGATGATGATGATGATGATGATGATGATTAGTTACTCCAGAAAATATTAACAATTTACGATGCAATGATTATATCTCAGATTCCATTTCTTTGTAGACTTTGGTCCTATCAAAGGAATGGTTTGCGTATTCAACACAATTGCTTGTGGTCAGAAACGGTTTCAAAGGCACAAGCCCTGTTTGATGAATGCTGCAGTGTTATTTCGATGGGTTTGCTTGGCTTTTCATGCCTGAAAACTCAGATTCTTACAAATATAGCTCTTTATATTACATATGAGTAATAATAATAACAACAGGCATAGGCAAAAAAACTCAATATTTGCCACACCCACCACATAGTGTATGAATCCTATTAAACCTGAAAATCAGGTCAGGCCGACCACCCATTCTGCAATCAACTGTGACAAACACCTTGTGTCAGCTATGACTTAAATTAACAAAAGCTTATGAGTGTATACAGTATCAATTGACCATGATTTATGAGTACAGTATCTTATATGCTCAGTATATGTACAGCAATTAATGGGGCACATGATGCACGAGTGAGAGATTCTGGAGTTTAATGTTGCTGTGTGAATCTTTCACCGATTTGTGATGAACATAATGTATGACAAATAAATAGACCCAGTTACCTTGTCACAGTTATCCAGTTCAACTGACATGGTTACATAATTACCATGTCATGGGTTACCCTGCCAGTTACCCAGTTACCTGTCATGGTTACCCAGTTACAGTTAGTTACCCTGTCAGTTACCCTGTCACAATTACACAGTTACCCTGACATGGTTACAGCTATCCTGTCACAGTTACCCATTTACCCTATCACAGTTATCCAGTTACCCTGTCAGTTACCCAGTCACAATTACAGTTACCCTGACATGGTTACAGCTATCCTGTCAGTTACCCATTTACCCTATCACAGTTACCCAGTTACCCTGACATGGTTACATATATCCTGTCACAGTTACCCATTTACCCTATCCCAGTTACCCTGTCAGTTACCCAGTTACACTGCCACGGTTACCCAGTTACACTGAGTTAACAAAAAATTTAAGATGTACACACATCTGAAAATGAGTAGAAATAGGAAGTTAAATGTACAAGGCTAAATTATGAAATAAAAAAGAAGAAAAGAACAATAACCATGATCAGCACACATTTAATTCATAGAAAATTAAATAAATGAACCCAAGTGGCTGAAAGTAACGAGGGAAACAGTAAGCATACGGTTAATATATTTAACCCTCTCCCTGCTGAAGGCGACTTAAGTTGCCTGATCACATCAGAAATAGAACACTTTGATTTTATTCAGCAGGGAGATTTGATTTGAAATTATTAACATTTGATTTGTCTAACAAGTGTCATATTCTACCAGATACATATTCCTGACATCCTGCTAAATATCTCTTCTATTTTTTCCCCTATTTAATATACATTGCTCAAAGGCATTCATACTTCCCTTTGAAATTTTTAAATCTTAAATATATATTCCAACTGCACTCTCTACTATGTAAATATGATCTCAATAGGCAAGACTTGTGAATATTATGATTCATTTCATTCATGGGTGTAATCTGAAATATGTAATGTATTCCAGCTGCACTCTCTAGTCTCTACTATGTAATAACAATATCTATCATGTCTATATAGGCACGTTACTTGTGAATATTATGATTAATTTAATTAAGGATTGACTGGAATATCTTTTGCGTTCATTGAGGTATGAACGTAAAAAACAATGTGCAAACTGTATGAATCCGCGAAGTGGTTCATATAAAAGTTTGCACATACAAAGTTTGTGAAGTATGAACGCAATGATTTTGGGTCACGTGGACCAATCAGATTGCCGGATTCACTGGATATTTATTTATTTTAATGTAAACACTTAACGTGCATGTAGCAACAAATATTATTACATAAAATGTCTATGATATAATATTAATACAATGTTTAATATGAATTGAAATACAGTAGCAGGTATCGCTCAATGGTCAGGTAGTGACGGCACGACACTCAATAGCCTCCTCACCACTATTTATCCACATCATCAGTAAATTTGCATCCTCGTTAAAATGATTAATTACAAGGATGCACTACACATGACTGGGCATGTTGGACAGCGGGATACATCGGGATACATCGGTTCGTTAAGCCAAGGATCAGGTCATCGGAGTACCAGCGTGTGACAGGTGTGTTCCTGGTGATGTATACACATCAGTTGAAGTGTTGCGCGACAGATGTACCAGCCTAGGAGACTGCCTACGTAGCCACTGTCTAGATTTACCTCTTTCTGCAGCCACGTAGACGAGCCATCACATTCTAATATAACAACATCTTCATAA
Organism: Lepetodrilus elevatus; assembly: GCA_034780755.1. Lineage (NCBI taxonomy): Eukaryota > Metazoa > Mollusca > Gastropoda > Lepetellida > Lepetodrilidae > Lepetodrilus > Lepetodrilus elevatus. Next base: position 12,482 of record JAVCKZ010065722.1, read on the forward strand.
TCAATATAATTTTTTTTAACCAGCATATGTTCTCAGACCACACATGACTTCTATAAATCCATGATACATATTACACTTGCGTGAAATGGATATATCTCGTCATATGGATCGCAATGTTATGATAAAGAATAGTATTGATGTCAATAGATCTTAAAAGGTCTGGTGTGGTTGACAATATAATGAGTTCAGATGCGAGTAGGTGGAATAAAATGTCCAATATACTCATTAGGAAGGGCTCACCAGCTGCTACTGTGAATAAGTGCTTTTTTCATAACCAATGATAACAGCCAATATGTATTCTAACTTCTAAGTTTGGAATAAGTATTTCCTTGCATGTACTCGTATATTTGGGTTGGAAAATGACAATATCATTTCACAAAATGTTCAATGATAAATTGTTAAGTTATTTTAATGATGATTACGCATTTAATAATTTTAATAATAAATTGTCAGGTACACAAGTAGGTTTGCATTCAACATGAGAACCGAGATGATCACAAAATATAGTAATTTTATGAAAGTAGAATCCATAGCACATTACAAAACCCCATATAAATCTGTTCACATTTATTAGATGTATTATTATACTATTACAACATTCTTGAACTATTATGAAAAGTATTAATTCAAAGGTATATTTAATGAATACATCATTTGCCTAGAGAAGATAACAAACTGGACATGTCACTCAAACTTACAATACAAAACAAAACACATTAGTGATTAAATGCCTTTAACCCTCTCCATGCTGAAGGCAACCGGAGATGCCCTAAATGGCTGTACTGTGCCTAATCCAGCAGTGAGGGGGTTAAAAGATAGAGCAATAACTTAACAAGGTATTTGACATACAAGCTACATGAAACTGTCAGGAGATAATTATACAATTTGTATAGGCCAGGGTATCATTTCACAAAGTTCTCTATCCGTTAAGGGACCATAGCGCTCTCTTTGCAGTGTATTAGCCATCGGCAAAGAGAGTTGTGGTCTCTTAGTGGATAAGAGAGCTTCGTGAAAGGATAATTTCATGGACAATACCACTACGGCTAGTATTATCATATATGTTTCATTCCTTAACATTATAAACGACAGGAACATGTCAATAAGAAATTGGTATTTGTATTAATTATACTATTTGGAAAATAGACATATATGTCAATCTATGTAGTAATATTACTGTAGTAATTTTGACATTATAGATTGATGATTGTAAAATGTAAATTTTCCTTGTAAAGTTTGTTGTGAAATAATAATAAATGATTACTAGTATGCTTGAGCCACCCACACACACAACAAATAAAATCATATTAATGCACCCTCACTCCACCTACCCACACATAAACATATACGGTATATAAACAAACAAACACGTGCATATGATATGCTCTAAATAGCACACCTCCACAAATTTACCCAGCCTTAACAAATATACTATTTATATAGTATGACCCAGGTCATCCACCCGAATACAAAGTGACAGTGAAGTTTTAAGTGATGACACTACCTAGTAGCCTGCATGTAATGTAATAAGATAATGACGGTTCCATGCCACTGCCTTACATTCCAGTACAGCCTATGTAATGATTTTGTGAGTAGGGCCGCCAGCTGTTCTGCAGTAATTACACTGTCGCTCTGTCTTACCCTTTTGACATCCATAGTAATAACTTGTGCAGTATTCAGTAGTGGTCAGTAGTGGTCAGTAGCAGGCAACAGTACTTGGCACCAACCTCAAGCACAACCTTCTCCAAAAGTAAGTCAAAACTCAGTAGCAGCATGGTGATGTGGCATAAATCTGTCAATCAACTGTCCCCAGGCTGATGACAGCCAATGAGGACTGTAAATATTTCCCCGAGTCCTCCCACTTAGCGGAAAGGAACGGAAAGCTCACTCCCACATTGCATGTATTTGACATGTGCTCACACCACAGTGATTATAAAGATAAACATCCTTTATTGTCATAGTCTAGCACAGTGCAAAACTAACATGCATTGTATGTATTCTTGTTGTCTTAATTGAGGAGGAGAAGGCAATAATATACTAATATAGAAAATAATATTGAAGACAAATGAAAATAATATAGAAATAATAGTGAAATCAAATGAAAATACTATAGAAA
>JAVCKZ010065733.1:0-28678 GCA_034780755.1 Lepetodrilus elevatus
TCGTAAATTCTAAAAATTCGAACAGCCGCAAATCTAATTATTTTAGAGCGTACGAATAATTAGAGTAATTACGGTAACTCTAAAGAAACCATATCTCCAACCTTGGTCATTTCCTGCTCAGTTTTGTATTGGATGGGCTGCGAGGCCAGTACCAGTGTTGACCAGCAGAGAAAGATGGATGCATGCAGCTGTGAAACTGATCTCACCCAGCTACAAGTGAAGTGAAAGAGCACCGTGAGGGTCTTGTCAACAGATCCGAGTTGCATCCGGAACTGTATGTGTGAAACAGATCCCTCCCAGTAACCACTGAAAGCTCTTGTCAAGGTCAGCCAACAGATAGGGAACGCGTCCGGATCTATTGGCGAGAAACTGATCCCTGTTGGACTCCATTGGTGATGGTGAATAGAGTAGGAAATCAGCCGAAAGTACGCTGATTGATTGATATTGAGCACACATGGCTAACATACAGACTCGGCATGGTAGCTTTTAATTGTGTCCAGTGTCAGTTTGTACACATCCATTTATTCCATTGAATATTGCGTGAATAGTAAAACAGGATCAGATTGCACTTTGGGCGCCTTTACAATTTCAATGCACTGGAAACAAAACCAAATGGCTATTTGCAATATATCACACAATGCATGTGTGAGCGCACACACACACACACACACACACACACACACACACACACACACACACACACACACACACACACACATACACATACTCGAGCGCGCACACACACTCTCTATCACTATTTCTAGTAAAAAAAACCACATAATATTATGTAAACTATTTTGATTCGCTAAGTTTCTGTTTTCAACAAACCATGGCGCCGTTTTCGCCAAAATGGTGCCGGTTTGCATTGCTATTTTGGACTTTGCCCAATATCAATAAGCAACACATTTTGTTTACCATACGATTTGTAGTCTTATTATTTGCTTCCACGTGTACATTTCATGTCCATGCAGTTTACTTATCCAAGATATTTGGCACAAATAATTCTCGTTGAATGTAAATCTATTGATTTTGTTCTGATACTTTAAAAACATGTCATGTGCAGTTGTACAGTTTCCATGCTAGGCATCCACTTTACTAATTGCGAAATGTTATATTAAGGAAAACGAACGTTCGTATCATGAAATTTTGATCTAAACTGACAGTAGGTGAGTTATCATCATAATCTCGCCTTTCGCAATTACTGCATGTGCGAGTACAGTTATAATGCATTGCTGTAGCTATCCTTAATCTGGTGACTGGGTCGTGGCGATGTTTCAGACATTCAGATTACACTGAGAATGAATCAACTGTCAGCTAATATTGATAATTCAAAAGAAGCACGAATTCTCAAAAAAAAATAAAACTCTTACTGAAAGTTACTCATTACTACCACGTGAAATAGTCTAATTAATTACATTATAATTAATGACATAGTCTAATTAACGACATTCACGGCACTCCGTGGCTTAAGGCAGATTCGTGGCCTTCACTATTTGAAGAAACAAACTTGAGTTTGAGATTTTGTTCAGTCAATATTTCACCCATTAACTCATCCTCGAAACATAGGCCATTATGACAACACTAACCTCCGTTAAATATTTGACGGAGGTTAATGTAGTAATAATGGCCTGTGTTTTCGAGGATGCCATTGACTTAGTGTTGCAACTTAAGTAGAATCTCAACTGGGTTTTTACTCAAGTTGTATCACTCAGACAATGGGAGAAATCTAAGCTGAACAAAATTTCAAACTCAAGTGTGTGTATCGGGGGCTGACTCAATGCAAGACATCATGTAGTTACAGTTTTAACCTTGCTTAGAAGACCAAATTCTGCGGATATGTTAGGTTTAGAACTAAATTTAGTAGTGGGCCTAATTGTCGCGAAAACAACAGTATTAAGTTGTAACTATTCTTAATATAATTCTGGTTCAAAACGTCCACAGGTGTAGCACACGTAAAGATACAGTTTCCAGTAGGCGGGTACATGTAGGTTGTTTTATATTTCTTATGGTTCATATTCACACAATTAACGCAGCTTTATCTTCCTATAAACAGTGGTCAAGGTGGCATGGAACACAATCACATCTCCTTAGGGCCCTAAGAATTGCGTTCATAACCTATTTCCAGAATCATGTTCTATTTTAGCATTTGATAATGCGTGTATAAAACAATACACGATTTCTACACTTCTACTAATAAGTGTTTTTAAAATTCTTTTAATGCTATAAAATTACAATTAGTTAAAGAAGTTAATGTTTCTAAGTGAGAGTAATTGATGACTGTCACAATTTAACAAGCTTGGTGGCATCTTAATCGCAGAATCAGCGACCGTTATTTCTTATGAGGAGAATAAAACAGCTTTTCATTGCACGCCCCTTAGCAGCTTACGAAGGAGGAGGTCTGGAGGATAACAGAGCGCTATATTAAAGTCATCAGTCCCATTCATAAGAGGATATCTGTCGTAAGAAGTAGCCGACCCTGGATCGCTAGTCGTCAGAAGTATCTTATCTTTGAAGAATGGGAATACAATTTAGTATTTCATTTTATGAACTATTTTGCACTGCATTGTATGATGAAGGTGTCAGGTTAATTAAAGTCGTGTACGAGTCCACAGCTGTGGCTATTGGTGTAGATGGCTTGTATGGATTTCTGCGTCTTACATCAGCCTTCAACCGAGGTACACGATATCTGTGAAGTGTATATGAATGCCCACGCACTATGAAGCACTTAAGTATGAAATGATGTTTCAATTTCGAATTCTTTCATGGTCATTCACACGTAAGTATCATCTCAGGCTACAAAGAGAGATTAGTTAGTTATCAAAGTCAGAAAAGTAAAAGTTACGGTAAAAATACCATGTCACATCTGGTGGTTGTATAAAAATTAAATTGAAACCAATTTTCTTCGATTCATTCTCATGGGCGTCTTTTGGTTTACTAATTGCATGCTTGTATTACTTAAGTGAACATATACTTAATGTGTGCATGTGCGTGCGTGCGTGCGCGCGCGCGTGTGTGTATGTGTGCATGTGCGTGTGTGTGTGTGTGTGGGTGTGTGTGTGTGTGGGTGTGTGCATGTGTGTGTAATATGAAGAGTTGCTTCGTTACGATCGATTCAAGTATTATGTCCTGCCTGTCACTGTGGTGTCGCATATCAACGGTTCTAGGATGTCCAGATTGGTCTCCGTCTCTCCCTGTCCTCACTGTTACAGGTAATCCTCTGATAAGAGGAACCAATAATCCTTCCACGACATTGTTATGGCGTCTCGTGTCAGCCCATGCCCTCGCTATTCGACTAATGATAGGTTTATCACTGTCAAGTATTTCGTCTATTACTTCATCTTTCTCGTGGGCGCTCCTTAATTCGTCATCCACTTGATATTGTTATAATAATACACACTACATTATTAGTGTTTTGATTATGATAATAATTATTATTATTATTACTATCATTACTACTACTGTTATTATTACTATTATTACTACTACTACTACTACTACTACTACTACTACTACTACTACTACTACTACTACTACTACTCGGATTTCATGTCTGGAGGAAATAAAGAATCTCTCTCTCTCACTACTACTACTACTGCTGCTGCTACTACTACTATTACATGTACGTAATCGTGTATATTTGTATGCCTTCATGACGTAACAGAAATATGCCACTATATTATATTACAGTGTCGTCACTACGACATTGGCCAGACTTTCCTTCTATTAAAAATAGTTCCAGTCATTTCCATGTTGACATAACTGCCACAGCCATTGTTGTGCATACCTTACCCAATTTCACTTTCTAAGATGCCATTGGCTGTTTGGATCTGGCACAATCCATCTTGACCGATAAGCTCATTTTCTCCATCAATGGGAAGATTTAGGCTAGTAGGCGAGTTAATTGTCGGCTACGAGACACTAGGTGGTAAGAAGTTATCTCGGGCATATTACTTGCCTGGCTTCGACACTGTATGGCACAGAACTTCACAGTAACTGTAGGCCGCCGTTGTGTGTGCTGCTGCTGGTGTGTCGCCGCACAGTGTGGGGAGTAGAAGCTATATCAAGGTATGTCTCGATGAACTCTCTTACCACACGCATGTCTATTGGTAGTCTTTCAAGGCTTTATTCCATCGCCACCAGTAAAATTAGGAACTTCCGCAACCGGAAGTAGGCTACTAAACCGGAAACTGTGCTGAACGTTCCATTCAATTTAAAGTGGTTGAATTATGGTTTGGAGTCGCTTTCAAGATTCTTTCACTTAACATATTTCGATAATACCGTCACGTCAATGGTAAATAAATAATACTAATCCAACTTGGTAACTGTCGGGGTATGCATAATGCATACTCTACAGCAGAATAGAAATAGCAATATGTTATTAGATCGTTAGCGAAACTAGTGTCGTATTCCTTAGACTTAGATATTTCACTGAACAAATGGAATTGTGCTAGTTAGTGTAAAAATATGTCTGGACATGTACACTAACTATCCTAACCAAAACGAATTGCTAGAGTTATTTGGCTATTCGAAACATTCCCTTATTGTAAGCTACGCATGGCGTAAGATTTTAATAATACCTAGACTGATGGGGCTCAACATTTACGTCCTACACTATAAACACGGCAATATTTTGACGATATACACGAGGTTTATGACTGCGTTATTAATCAACAACACCATACATAAACCTACAAGTGTGGTTCTAAATGGGCTCTGGCACTCCCAACAGTATTACTATCTATCTAAGGAACGTTGCTTCATGGCACTCCCAATAGTACTGCTATCTAAGGAACATTGCTTCATTGCTTCATGCCACCCACTCTTCGAGTTCGTCAACGTCATCGACTACTTCTAGCTGTCCCCAATGTCCCTGTCTAACAGTAAGTATCAGCTGTCGCTGTTCATTTAATGTCCATCTCTACGCCTTATCTCACAGGTCTCCTGCTGATGAGTGTCTGGATGGAATCGCGCAGCTTAGGAGTGGACACAGTTTTAGCGAGTTGATGAGATTTACGTAAACTGATCACATGACATGTTCGTGTAAATATTGACGCTTTGAAACATTCATGCGACAGTTCGAAATACGTTAATCACATAGATGGGTTTCCTGTTCTTTCTCTGATGTCTTGATTAGCTTTTCTTAAACATCTTGTACGTATTTCCTGGGTTTTATGCATATTTGATGCCAACAAAACATACATCAACATGTACATGTCGTGCGTATCTTTTATCCAATCTAAGTAGGAAGCACTTTAAGCTTTTATTGATTTACTTACGTTCCGTTAATAATCATATACTTCCAACTAATTGCATTACTCTAATTTACTAAACATAAATTTGCACATATATAGATAATTTAGTAACACATGTAAATCATATGGAATACTGAGTCAATGCATGAACATAGATATGAACTAACCGCATCATTTAGTAAAGGTGAATACCATAGCATGAACATATCCTGTACATTCCAGTTTGGTATATATGCACTTCCTTTCATAATGATCTCAATGTAGCACTCGTATTGGGTAGTCTTACTTTTTAATTAGCTTAATGCATATGCACCGTACAGCATCCACGTTGAATTAATTACTATGCTTTACTTTAAACATATACTGTAGCATTCAATTTCCATGCGTTAATTTTACTTTTGTAATGGTCCCAATTATGTGTCATACAAACCATTTACCAATAGTTGATACTGACACCAGATTTTAATTGCCACAAACAAACCTAATACGTTGCAGTCATAACGTACGTGCTACTTATGTTTCTGATTAACTATCAAGTTAATATACCTTCAGTACGATTAGTCTTTTGATATATATAATCTGTATATCTAAATGCCTCAGATACATAGTTCCAATAGGATGTTCTCCTACTGTATGTTGTACGTGCATATCCCAGAGGTGTGTAAGGCATAGTCCTCAGATTCCTTCTCGAACATATAAATAGTGGCAGGTGTGATGGAGAAAGACGTCAAACTTTAGCTGACCGTTACAATGTCCACAGAGATGTCCCAAACAGCTGCTGGTCTCCGCCCTGTCGGTCAGTTGATGGCTGGACATTAGAGCAAGGCCCCAGGTGTAACATTTAGCACTGGCAAGACATCCACCAGACGCAAGACATCCACCATGCAGACAACGTGTACAATTACCAGGCAGACATGTCATGGCGCACTCGTAGTTGTACGTCATTAAATTACGACGTATAAACTTGAATCAAAATCACAATTTCAAAAATAGAGACTAGTTTGAAATGTTGATGAGATTCATTTCTATATTTAGCAGAATACATTAACTTTTCATGAAACAATGAAAATAGAACCTTTCATCATGATCATTACGGGATGTCGGGCTGTATTCTAAAACTGGTAATAGTTGGATGAGGTGGGAATACGCTCTGCTTGAAATAGCTTGAGCTCTTCGTCACACCGTGGATCAATGCCTATCACAAGCTGCCGTCATGTGTGCAAACTTTACGTGTTATATCTAATTACCAGTTTTAATAAGATCGGCAACGTCCTAACTATACCGTTTTCTTTCGTAAAACGGACTATTCTTAATTGGGATTTTCAAAGATTGCGAAATGTAACTTCTTTATGTGACAGCTCACATGTGTCTTCATCAATAGATGAAGCGAAGCTTACGATATCATACTCGTTATAATTTTCCAGTTATCAGATTATAGTAAATTCAAGATGAAATTACCACTGTCCTTAACACATTAATCCAATTATTGGAAGTTGTATATATAATATATGACGTTATCATCACACGCTACGTTTTGTCTCATCAATTAAATAACATCTAAATACGTGTTTTACATTTCTGAATTTCACAAGTATGGATTAATGCTATCAAGTAGTGTTCGATTATTCAGAGCTGGTAACACTACTGTATAATCTGAATGTCTTCAGCTGTCTTATAATTAGCAGTCGCCCCCACAGTACAGGCACCGGGCAATGGTCCCACGTGGGTATTGGTGAAATTGGAACACACCTGCTCTCAAACCGAACTGTAACTTAAGGAAATCAGGCCGTCGAGATGACGAGTTCACTGGAGCATTGAGTTAAACAGTGTTAGACTGTGACATTGGACAGGGTTATTACATTATGCTTTAGTGAGTTGCCTTACAGAGAGCATCAGTGTCTCAAGCTGCTAGAATTACTAGAATTAATGAAATATTAAACGAAACAATAATACTGCATGACTAGTATTTCAATATGTCTGGGATGTCCTTTCACGAAACTCTCTTATCCACTAAGAGACCATAACGACCTCTTTGTGGATAAGCGAGCTTTGTGAAGGGACACCGTCTTCGAATTCAATGGTCCTATTCTAGAAACGTTCTTATGATCGTACGACAATCTTAATAAAGATTCGTATAGTATGGCTATGGAAATGTTACGCACGTTCTTATACTAAGAAGCTCGTAAGAAGTTTCGAGAATAGGACCCCGAACTTTAATTTAGCGTATGTTTCATGTTTAAATTGATAGCAAACAACAGGCGATTCATGTTACTATTTCAGCATTTGGTCGTTAGTTTAAAAGCAAACACAGCTAGCTCTAAATGAGCATGCGTAATACCATTTGCATTAAGCATTGCGTGTATTGTTAAATGCATGACATGCATGACATACTAAACCTAATGCTAATAGCTAATGCACAGCAATGCTGACTTCCAATACAGAAACTACCACGGAACTCCGGCTGTACATATGCACGCACTCTGCCGTTAACATTGGCGTAGCACGGGGGGAATCCGTGAAGTAATCGCATGTGTGAGTGGCTCCAATACTGCGGGTCATTAGCTTCCCGTGCGATGGTCAATTGTCTTTGAAGAAATGGAAATAAGCTAATTGAGCTCGTGGAATGTTCATTCAAGTCCAGACGAGTTGGGATTGTTTAGCAATAAACATGCCACAACGACCTGCTGTGTTATGATCAGTGATGAGAAATGCGAACTTCAAGCACAGTGGTGTGGCCGTGTGTGCGCCTTTGCTGGGAATACCGTTGTTCGGCGTTATTGTAGCTGTACCATTCTTCTCCCCAGATAGCATCTTGTCGATACTGTATACTGTTACTTAGTGAACATATGTATGTGTTCCGCAATACATAGACGATTACGTTGTCATGGCGTTCATTGTATTATGATCTTCTGATGAGTTCTCGTCATACTCTCGTATTTGCATTAAACAATCAGAACATTTGAAAAAGTTATCTTCCATAAAAGTGATATGTCCATCGTACAGCAATGACTCCAACAAGATCTGCCGATTATGTGAACACTTCCTGGTAGATCTCTGACTTCCGATTGGTCCATTATAGTCAGATGACCTCTTACTAAGATGTAAATTGGCCTACAGGAACTCTTCAGACACTCATCGCAATATTTTACATTAAAAGTGAATATTTGTATTGCGCAGTGGGAAAACATAGCCTCGCATTAATGCAAGCTCGAGGCGCTACAATGTGATTAAAGTTCATAATATTGTCTGCATAAGTAAGTCTAAAGTCTGGATTTGTACATGTCAATGTTACTTGGCAGTTTGACATAGATAGCGATTGGGTTCCACAGTGTTGGGGAGACATGACAGAAATATCAACATTCGAATGATTTGAGCTTGGCATAGGGCACAATTAGCAAGTGTTTATCTTCAGATTTATTAAGATAATATGGTTTACTATTCAAGAACATTATTATATCGTAAAATATTCTTCACCCGATGCCATATTTTTCTGGGGGAAACGATCATTGTGCCCAAACTTAAAAAATCGTCAACTATTGATTTGGAGATTCTATGCACTTATGTAAATCATTTCGTAATCATGGCCCGGTGCTCGATCAAGATTAATGAAGTTATTTCTACATTGGGATGTTCACCTCTTTTAGGGAACTTATGCAGAACTGTCCACTTCGAGCACGAGCGACTGCCAGTGGTGATTCGCTGTATGCCAATATCACTGAACCTTTATACCATAGCCATTCTCTGTATGCCCATATCACTGAGCTTTTATACCATGGCTTCATAGCCAGCGTTAAACTGTGATTTAATTGTGCTCGTGGAGAGTATGGCAACCATGTTCTTGTCTTCATTGGCGAGGGGAGAGTTCCATTCAGGTAGACAACCACCGTTTTAGAATACTAGTGTCAGCCACTAAAACCTTCACCGGTACACTTTCTCTGGCATGTATCAGTTGTATTTGTGCATAAGAGATAACGAATCGAAAGGGTATGCAGTAAGATACATGATGTTACGTGTTAATACGATGTTTTAAATGCGGTTAATTTTAGCACGACTGTAATTGATCATGATTAATGTGAGAAAACGGATCCATCCACTAATATTATTCACGTGGGAGTTTTATTTAATATTTAAAAAACAAACATTTTGATTTGATATATTGTTGATCAGCCAATTGTGGACGTAAAGTATAGGCTGGAGAAAGCCACATATATAGGTAAATGTATTACGCCCTAATGAAGGCGATAATTCACAATGTGGCTTCAATTACTGGGGCAATAAAGAGAGTATGGGATCGGATAGCAGGATAGCAGAATGATCGATAGCCGGAGATGCAGCAACGTTTCATTTACATTATAAATGGCACGGCGAATACAGGGCCACGACCATGAAAATAAATAGCATTAATATCCGTCTTGATTGTATTTGTCACAGCAATATTTCATTTTGATATGCATATTTGATTCTGTCTGGTTCTTGTTCATATTTCGTAAGATCATCTAGAATTACATATATATGCATATTCCAACATGTTATAACAATGTGTTGTTTCAGCACCTACCACTCTTACTGCCATGCGTCTAGGCAAAACGATATTATCTGTCACTGGTCGTAACTGGAACTGTTTCTAATTTGACATGAATATGACCTCCGTAATGTTATGCGGTATTTGATTGGTCGGTATTGTGATAAAGTAGTTCAGAAGTACAAACCACGTTATTACGAACTCCACGTGTTAACCGGGACCATTATAAGTATGTCTGCCACTTTCTGCCAATATGTCAAATCTAAGTGCTTATAGCAATGCTAGTATGTTTCATGATTGTATGACACATTAAGATGTCATATTATGTCTTTCTTGCGTCAAAATTGAAGAAGCTGTTGAAACTGTTGAATTATTAAATAGGGGAAAAAGTCAAAACAAATATTCAGCGAATTCAAAACAGCTACTATAATTCAACGGATCTGCAAGAAGGAAATATTTTCTCATGGGAAAAACGCGAATTTGAATGCTTCCTTCCAGCTACAATGATTTTAGCAAACATCCATTCCATATTAGCGAGAGAATGGTGTGTTGGTGTACTTTAGATTTGAATGAATATTTGATACTTTGTGTAATTTAAAAATATTCTTTTTATGATTTGATATGACTCGTTGTAATTTTCCATCTACCATTTCCCACCAGAATCTGTACAACGTGTTTTCATCTGGCACCCGGCTACAGCCGATGCCCGACGGAATGCGATAACGAAGGCCAGCATCTGTTGACAGTTCCATTGACGCATGCAGTGGGTATAGTGACTATGTAAGGTATTACGACACTGTTTGTACACGTAATGCTAATAGAAGTCTGAGTGACAGAATATTGATAGCTAATAATAACCATCCTTGAAACACGGATCATTGCCGGATGTCAAGTAGGCAGATGGTCTGAGTTTTGACGAAGATGTACAACACATGTATACGAACTTACGAAGCCTAAGTCTGTATACCGGTCTAATACACCAGCATAGCATTCATATAGCCCATGCATGAATGAATGAATCTATGTTTATTTGTATTTATGTATTTGTATTTGTTTCCTACAATGCCGTAGGGCTGAGATGCCAATAGGTTCTATTTCATAGGATTTACCCTGGCAAATATACAGATAGCTCCTACTGTACCGAGTGTACATGTCAAATGACACTCAACGAAGACTTTTGTATTCCGTAATAGCTTATGTAAATTATATTCATGGTCACACCAACTATTAATTTCCTTTCACAACTTTCGATAGTTACTGCAGTATAGTTATTGGAATTTAAGTATCTATCCACTCGTTCTCCGTTATTACATTGATACTCATAAAATTAGCACCATCAAGACGACACTCATAACATTACCACCATCTCTGATGCCGGCTTTAGGATTGAAGACGGCGATGTTTGCATGGCAGGGCCCATGAATTTGTCATGGAGGAATTAAACCCGATTGGCCTTAGATTGATCTATTCTGTGTTTACTACCTCCAGCTCATCCCTATAGGGTAGCACGTTAATTTGCTCGTGGAGTGCGCAGTCAGGCCTGTAATCGCCGTTTGTTACAATGTTCACCCCGTGCCTGGTCCCGCGACCGAGGGTCGTCAGTACTACCAAATTGAAAGGAATGAGGTCGTATCTTCCGAAGTAAATACCATATATTATTACGCGAGGGACTACAGCATGACAGGTAAACCCGGCCTTGCGTTATGAACGTCTCTCTTGTGAAGCAAGACGTCGAGATCCTGTGGTTCCATCGGAACACAGCGTGCATATTTCGTTGTAAGTCAACTGTTACGTACGAGGAATGGTAGACGCTATGTGACATGGTCAATGTTTAATAGTACCAGGAATGGTAGACACTATACGTGCATAAGAGTATCAGGAATGGTAGACACTACGTGCATAAGAGTATCAGGAATGGTAGAAACTACATATTTTAAAAACAATATTTATTGGAATCCATGACACTACATGTCTATTAGTACCAGGAGTCGTAGACGCTATATGTGTAATGGTATCAGGAATGGTAGACACAGTATGTGTAATAGGACCAGGAATGGGATACTAGTACTAGTACACTATATACTAGTATGTGTAATGGTACCAGGAATGGTAGATACTATTTGTGTGTAATCGTACCGATTAATGCGTGGATGACTCATGTGAAGCTAGATCTAAATATAAGATGTAGGCAAGCACAAAAACAAACTCATAAAGTATCTTCTCTCCACACAATGACTTCCTGTGTGTTGGAAGGAAATCAAATATATTACTGTCAATAGTGTTGGCTGAGAATACTGATGTTTGTATTAATCAGGCGACATCAGACATTCGTGGGTACGTTGAGATAACTCCAAAGGAAACATTTCAGTAATCCACAGAGACAGGCTATGATGGCCACCGACTTCCATTAACTAGATTCTCTTCGTGGATACGGAATCCAATGAGCGAGGTCGCCTATTACTCTGTTCTTTGTGTGGACATTGATATACCTAGTTATATACGACCTCGGAACGAAGGATACTCAATAGAGTTATCAGATATTAACCATTTGGCTTTTGTGACAGGAATTCCCATATCTATTGATACGTCAGTGACCGTGGTACTATTACAATTATTGCCTGAGCAATTTACACATAGCTATCGTAAATGAGCACCTAGTAGTCTGTATTGTAGGACTATACTTAGATATTCTTACTAAGAGTAGGCCTAATAATTTAGTTGACAAATGTGCGCGAGAGAAAACCCATGTTGAGGTCATTTTCCGACAGAAATGTAGCTTAAAGGCATACTATCCACAGTTAATAAACCTGTATAATGGACAAACGAATTTCGATCTTAGATTAATTACGCTTGATTTATCCACCCAAACGTTGTTATTTACTATAATGTACTTAGTCCCCAGTACTCGATAGTTATCAAAATGTTAATATGTATATGAATAAAGGGAACGTTCCGCTATACATCTTGTATTTGATGCATGAGCTGATCTATGAATGAATTGCAAGCAAACGTTGCCGTTGCGTAATATATTTTAGTCGTACCACTTTAAGTTATGTCCCCGTGCATTGGTATAATGACGCACATAAAAATACAACCATATTTAGGTTGTCTATCGGGGGGTTGCAGTGGAATTGTGTTTACTATGCAACGGTGGAAAGGTTTTTGGAAGTACAAACATGATGTTATGTATGTAAAGTAAATGTACTTTGCAGTTATAGTTTACTGCGACATTCAGCACTACGGATGTTGCGGGTTTCCTCCTGCTCTAAACTGCTCTAAGTCTTGATAATAGTGAAATAATCTAGAAAGCGACTCTAAACCCCAATTTAAAACATAATAAAAATACCATTTACACATCTATTACCCTAATTATACTCCATTTCCCCCCCTCGTCAATGTGTCATGTGCAAATTTGGTGAACGTATTTCCATCCAAGCATGGCGGCAGCCACGTCTGTCTGCTGATGACCGTCTACGTAGTCTTAATAGCATGTGACCTCATACTCCTAATAGCATGTGACCTCATACTCTTAATAGCATGTGACCTCATACTCTTAATAGCATGTGACCTCATACTCTTAATAGCATGTGACCTCATACGGCGGGACTTGGCCATTGTAACTGTTGGCTCTACTGTTACCCACAGAGCCAATTATTGGGGACAGTTGGAAAATGTTAGTGTGTCCCCTCGTTACAATCACCTGACATCCCAGCACTGCAAATGACAGTTAATTTCATACCCATCATCGACATGTGCCCATATGACCGCGTTGCCGTAAGCTCTAGGCAATACCTAGTCTTACTCTAACTATAACACTGAGCTCGTGGGTGTGTGGAATATAAGAATGTTGAACTTCGCCTGGGTGTGTGGACCATATTCTGTACAATAGGAATGTTGGAATAACAATGTGGGTGCGCGCTATATAGGACTAATATATTCAGATTTTCGTCAATTGATTAATGGTATTAATAGGTTTGTTTCGGTTCCCTGTAGTTACTTTTAAATACAGGACGTACTAAATGCTGGACAGTTATATATTAATCCTGATGGACAGTGTAATTAAAACAAACAAGACGTATGTATTATCATGCCACCAGTACTATTCACAAATCGTGAATAGTACTGGAGGCATAATTATACACGTTTATAAAGTTTGATACATTGTGTACTCAATCTCGTTGGAATGATGGTATTGTCGGACATGCTATTGTCATTCATTGACCGTTCCATCATGGAAAATGCTAACGGTTTCCAAATATTTCTTGCAGATTACAAGGTCAATGTCGTGGCTGTTCCAGTAGTAGCAGAGCTGTTCCAGTAACTGCGGTGGACGGTACCAGAGCGATGTATTGGCTGTAATGGAGTACAACGCCTCTCTACCACCAGGAACACCAGGAGTACTTGCCAGCAACCACGACTACGGAAGTGCTATGTTGGACCATTCACTCTCGCCTAGTGCTTTACCTTACAATGCCACCCAGCTGCTCACCACCATGTCGTCCTACGGGGGGACACAGACCCTGGCTTTCGATAACTCCACGGATTATTCCTACGGTGATCTCGACTACAGTAACGTGGACTACCCAGATAAGTTCCCTCAAGTGCCCACGTGGGAGATTGTGGTCAAGACAATCACCTACATCCCAGTCATCTCTCTCGCCATCGTCGGTAACGTCCTAATCATCGTAGTCGTCGCGCGTAACAAAGGGATGCAGACGACGACCAACTTTTACATCGTCAATTTGGCTGTGGCTGATCTATTTGTGGCTGTGTCTTGCTCGTGGGTTCACCTAGTGACTGACCTCACCAATGGCTGGGTCCTAGGAGCCTTCTTCTGTAGGTTCAACACGTTTGCACAGGGTAAGTAGCACGTGCATGTGGCCAATGGGGCAAGACCTGCAGAATAATATTTCCATTAGTCGCCATCACCAAAACAAAAATAGAAGCAACAAGAACAAGAATGCAAACACACATGAATATTTTATTATAGTTTGGCCCAAGTTTCACGAAAGGGTCATACTTCATGCCCTTCACGTAAAAAGATGCTACACACCCTGATTTGCGTCCGGAATACTGTACGACCCTTTCGTGAGATGCATGACTGGGAAAGTATAGGCTATCTGTGTAGTATGTTTATCAGGCAATATGGTTTAATCAGCGGCTTTTAAAGTGAATACTAAAATGATGTACTGGTGATCACATGATTACTCATCTATGCCAGTTTACTGCTATAATCTGAATAAAAGGGGCTAAATCAGTCGAATCAAGCAACTTTGCAATGACATGGCTATCATTCAAATACGTACATCTAGTAGATTCGAACTGATCATGACCAATATGCATTATTCAACTGAGCATTAAACTACGAGTTTGAGTGACCCAGACATAGTATTGTATTTTGATATGGCTCCGTGATTCGTGCTGAGATGACGACAGTGCGAGGGTATCTAAAATTCATACTTGTCCCACACTTACTGAGATACAGTTTGAAAAGCTTGTGGCGCCACCTTAGGGAAATTATGCGTTCTATAATATGCTAAGATGTTCCTATTAACCTATGAAGAACTTGGTGAGATAGGATGAGATTGTAGCTCTGAAAATACACCCAGAATGTTCCCCATGTAGCTGAGAAGGTACGATAAGTGCCCACATTACAGCCATTGGTTGGGGTAATTATATGTTACACTTATTGCATCATACGATTCTTTAGTTCAATTGTACTCACACTGGGTTTTTTAATATTATTCTGAGGATACAATGTAACATGAAGTTCGTGCCACCTACCAATATTCGTGCCAGATTTCGGCTGAATATCTCAACTAATGTTTGTATGTTTCAGTGTTGTCGCTGGTGGCCAGTATATTTACATTGACATTCATTTCCTGTGACCGCTTCTTTGGGATAGTGTTCGCTATGAAGGCCCACTTCATAGAACGTCGGGCCAGGTACACCATTGTTGCCTTGTGGTTGTGCTCTCTCGCCATTGCCATGCCCATGTTAGTGTACAGAGTCCTCCATGAGAGGGTGTGGAAAGACCACGTGGAGAGATGGTGTGACGATGATTGGCCAGTTGTGACGTGGCATGATCCAATCACAAACCAGACAGGAAGTGGAATTCCCGCCAGAAAGACGTACTATACTATCGTGTGTGTTGTTCTGTTCTTCCTGCCATGTGTGCTGATGTCAGCGGCGTATGCCGTCATTATATGGACGCTGTGGTCTGCGCAGGTGCCAGGGGAGAGAATGCGGAAAGACATCCGGTCACAAACACAGCAGAAAAAGAGGGTAAGGGAAACATCAATACACGTGATATGCTTTAGCTTTTAGGATATGGTTGAATCGTAGCTGAAACATGCGTTCTTAAGTGCTCACCAAGAACATGGTCTTTTAAATTAACATGTTTATTTAATAGGCATGAACTAATCCTGCGGTCAAAATGGCATGTATTTCTCTTATAAAGATCAAATAACAGGTCTTCCTAAAACTGTTGTCATGTCCCCTGAGTTTATTGTTCTGTTGTTGAAGGAATATTACAGCCATGTTTACTGATCTTGGCATTTAGTCCTTGTACACATTTGTACTCATGAATCACGATTAATCTTATTGCCGGGTCGCGTATCAAAATCATCACATGAAACGGTCGGTCACCGTCAATACCCACGTTGTAGCACACAGTCGTCGTGAGGAAATGTCTGGACTACTAGCTACACCAATGCTGCTGTCTGCGCTACATTAAAACATATATGTTGCACAGATGTAACGTGCGCAGATGTATACTCTTCATCTGTGTAGATCTTGGCATCATTTGCGTGAAACCCATTCAAATTCAACAATGGTTCTTTGGAAAAAATACATGTCGCTTTTAGTTATTTTAAATTTACGAACGAATACTTTATATAATGCTTATAAGAATTGCCTTACTTAGTCACCTAGGGGACTATTCTCGAAATGTTCTTATGATCTTCTTCTAAGAACGTGCGTAACATTTCCATAGCCCTACTATACGAATCTCTAAGATTGTCGTACGATCATGAGAACGTTTCGAGAATAGGTTCCCTGTATCCCAGTGGCATTAGATATCATAATACATGTACAAATCCTCGAAAACGCAGGCCATTATATTTGACGGAGGTTAGAGTAGTTACCTGTGTTTTAGGCCATGATATTTGACGGAGGTTAGGGTAGCTATAATGGCCTGTGTTTTCGAGGATGGCGTGTACATTGAACCACCCAGCAATCAAGCCTACTTGTACACGTTTGTTGGACAGCATGTCACTACCTATACTCGATACTGTGTACTAGAAGAGGTATGACGTGACCATGTTATCCACATCAGGACATTCCCAGTGCAATGGCGTAATCAAGCTTGAAGCTGCTTTAGGGCTGACATTTAGTTATCGCTACGCCGTAGTACGGCCTATTCGTTAGATAAACAGAAGAAGACTGCGCCGTTAATGGATTATTAACCGGACAAGACTCTTCCAGGAGATGAGCACTCGTAACGTGATGACGTTCTGGGATCTGCATATTGGTGGTAACTGAGAGACGATCTATCTAGTATGACATCCGATAATTACGTTCTAGACGGGTGAATGCTCTAGACTTCGGCATACACATTAGTACAGAATGATGATGTCATAAATGTACACTTCACGAACAGGAATCAATCATATTCATGAGAAAACATAATGAAAACATATATCTGGAATTCCGGCTTGTTCCATATGTCAAACTGTTATTACATGTAACCACTGTACCCACCGTCTATTGATTGAACGTAAATATACTTTAATATCTACTTTTATCAATATATTCCGTAGTATTTATCCGATAACGTTTTCACCATCACAAGGAATGTTATCAATCTGCGGTTAAGTATATCCTAACCCCATTGTGACAGTCCGTCATTGAATAACAATTCGTCAATGTTTCTCGCTTCAGTTTTTATTGCCGGGCTTATGTAATCACCATACATATTGGCCAATGGGACTAACTAAAGCAATTTTCCGTATCTTCCGGCAATATATCCTGCAGAATAACGATCCGTTTTATTTGGATAAAATCCCCTTTTACATGTCGGTCTCAACTGCTGCGTAGCCTTATCGCCAATGATGTGTCCGGACTTGCATGGCGACATTCAACTGAAACCTTAACACAGCAATAATTCAGTGGAAACGATTTGCGTGGCAGATATCTAGGAACGTTTTACGGCAAGACTTGTCAGCTGTTTGAGAACATGTGATCTATATTAAGGAATAGCTTGCCATACGTATTAATCAAGGAATATACAATTATATGTAAATCATAATGTTGAAGACTGGGAAATGGTGTCAGTAAACCAACGGACATCTAGTCTAGGGAGTACCCATATATCTTCAAATGCCGTCAATTGTCAAGATAACTCCCAGCTGTCTTTAGAAGTGTTTGTGAATGTCCATACTTGGCTTCAAGTGGTCATTGATTCACTAGCATTTGTGTTTTGGCCAATGCATAGTTACACGCATAGGTGATCATGGCTACCAATAATGTTACGGCATATACATATACGATGGTTACTTGCAAAGCAATACTTTTAGTTTAGTCTAAACAAATTACCGTTGTTGTAACACAATATCGTGGTATTTATTCTACTAGAAAAGACAAAGACAAACACACATGCACCACCCACACGCCCAAACACACACGCACAAACACGGACCAACGAACACGCACCCATACACCGCACAGTCTAGGAGCTGATCAGCTGGCAGGCTGATTAAATATTGATGCTAATAGAGTCGCAGCAATTACAGTTGATATGCTTGTATCAAGGCTGGCCTTTGCTGCAGCTAATCTGAGATGGACACTGGGTCACTGTCATTGGTTTGGGGAGCGACACCTTGGAGACAGAACACTATGACAAAGTCATTACCAAACACGATTACTGCTCGTCCAGCTCTGTGTTGATCCCTGGTGAAAACTCTGGCAAAATAGACCTGGACCAATCACTGCAGTGAGATTGCATCTGTCACCTTTCAGTCATCTTAACGTCAGTATAATTAAAAATGAAATTGGTTCGTTTTTGCTACTCTAAAATACCAAGATCTAAGGAAGGCCAGTTTGAATGTATGTCTTTAGGACCTTTGTAAATTCCGTTGAAATCGTATTCTCCATATCCTGTGTATGCCTTTGATTTGTATTCGTATATTCATTTTGTTGACAATAAATTGTCCAATAAACTTCTACTTGTCCGTAATGTATAATGCTCTTTTTCTATGGACTACGGTATTTCTTACCGTATTTCTTACTGACGTATTTCTTGCGTCACTTGGAATATTCTGAAATCCCCATCGGAATGACGGTTCTTATAAAAAGCATCAAACACGTACTAAGATTCTATAGTAATTAGATTGTCCTCATTTACACCATAGTACGCTTACGTTACAAGACAAATTAACACCCACATTGTACCTACGGGAAATTCCACACTCGCAATGTTTACAGAGAGTATCCCTACCGACAGGGCTTGGTTTGCTACAGACAGCATATCCTCTAAAGCCAACGCCAAGAGACTCCTCAAACGCCAAAGCATATGTAATACTGGTTATCGTAGACTCAATAATGTAGAGTGTCCTAATCACCACCACGCACTCCTCTGCACCCATGACATTTGTCTATGTTCACACCAATACGTGTAGATAATGGTAAATAATGTAAGTTACGTGATCTACACCTGCACATTCTGTCACTTGTAGACATTTGACATTTCAAGATAAATATTGTTGGCTCTTAACATATAACTTATTAAGCACCTTAACATGATGAATGAATGTCCTTATTGTCTGAGTGGAGGATTTTAATCTTTGTGGTTTGCATGTAGTGGGAGTAGTATGCATTATTACCCCTTGAAATCAGATGCATCACTTTGCTATCAAGGTTGTCAATACCCGGCTATACGCCCTTTACATTACTAGTCATGGTGCCATGTAAAAGGTCCAGTAGACAATATGGTTACACCATGTACATCATATCTTGTCAGCTACATGTATATAGTAGTCACTGACAAATATTAGTCTATTACTAAGATATGTTATACTAAAAAACACTCGTATTCAAATATACAATTGACCTTTTATTTAGTTCCTTCTTTAATATCGGAAAGTGTAAACAGAAAACCCATTCATTTATTCCGAGGTGGCTGCATAGGCGGTTCAATAATAAGAGAGATACTATATATCCTAAACGATAAATTGGCATATTCCGAGGTGGCTGCATAGGCGGTTCAATAATAAGGAGAGATACTATATATCCTAAACGATAAATTGGCAAGATCACATATATCGTCAATGAGATATGAGAAGCTGTTCTTAGTCTGGTGTAGCATCTGCTTGTTATCTGGTCTAGCTAACAGACGCCGATCTAGTTAGCACTATAGACTATCTAGTAATGAGTTAGTATTTTATATACGTGTAGATGTCAGTAGCTGGTGCATCCAATGTCAAACATGTTTGGTGTAATATCACTGGGTTACAGAACAACTCTCTAACTTCCTGTTCTCTGAAACAAATGTCAATTGAAATGATGCATAGATCCAATGATCGATGCTCTACTGCTGGCACATAATTGTAGACTTCTGTTGGTGGGCGATCCTGACACAGTCCCACAAGTCACGGCGCGCCTCGTTCATTTCAGATAATCAGTGCTTAACACCTCTTTTGATATTCCAGATAATACTGATGCTTGTCCTGCTTCTGGTCACCTTCTTCATCTGCTGGGGCCCTCTGGTTGGCATCCTCATGTACTCGGAGTACCGGCCCAATCAGCTCACTCCGGTAACTATACATGTACTCCACTCAACCAGCTCACCTCGGTAACTATACATGTACACTATCCAACCAGCTCACTCCGGTAACTATACATGCACTCCAGCCAACTAGCTCATCTCGGTAACTATACATGTACACTACACTACATAACCAGCTCACCCAGGTAACTATACACGTACACTATCTAACCAGACTAGCTACCCTGGTAACTATATATTACACTATCCAACCAACTCGTCCTGGTAAATATATATTACACTATCCAATCATCTCACTCTGGTAACTATATATTAAACTATCCAATCAGCTTACCCCGGTGTACACTACCCTGCCTAACCAGCTCACGTGGTAACTATACATGTACACTACTCAACCAGCTCACCCCGGTAACTATACATACACTATCCAACCATCTCACCCCGGCTATATAATCAGCTCACCCTGGTAACACTATCCAACCAGCTCACGATGGTAACTACATGTACACGCCACAGCCCGCATCTCTGCTTCAGACCATCGATCTACAAGTGATCCTATTATCTGAACATAATTAGCGTGACATGCTCTTAACCGTGAGATTAATGGAACATGCAACAATGCGAAATGTATGTTGATTAAATATACATATCATTTGTATCTGGACATCGCAGCTAGAATACTACAAACTGCAAAATGATCAACCGAATCACTGAGCTCAGATTTAAATATATCGTTAGACGCTGAAAGGACTGCTATTACAACCAGCCACTACTGGAGAAGTAGTAGTACCGAACCCCAGACCGCATACACAACCAACTACTTTTTCATATGCCACAATGGTAGCGTTTAGATTGATGTAATCTTTAGGAAGGAAAGCACAATATTTGACCACACATGAAGTAACAGTTCATAATTTGCAGAGTAACCCACAAATAAAAAATGTCTACCGACATATGTTTTCTAAACACTCACAGGAAGTGTGTCACCCCTATCTCGCAGATATTTGACAACTCTGAATATCACAGATAGATGGCTTAGATGAATGGATCAAGTTGCAAATATTTCTTATGCCAATTATAAACCTGGAATGCTTTTAGAATACCAGACCAATTATCTACTTAAAATGATGTTTCCAACATTTCAACCAATAACTGGCTTGTAAATCCACATTTTCGGGGCTTAATCTCAAACGTTCGACTGGTGTGACAACTAGTTCATATAGCATTGCCGTAATTGCATTCGTCCGTAATCTCTCGCCTCAAGCTTCAACGTGAGCGAAATCGACATTATTCACTGGAGAATACAGTTGGGTGGCCCCTTTAACCGTCCACATACGGTAACCTACGTAACACGCTCCATGTACAGTAGGCAAAGTAAGCCAAGTACAGGCACTAGATTCATACTCATGACTGTGTTGGCTGTGCATCTAGATAACGGTCATCACTGAAGACGCCAATAGAGCTCTATACCATTGCAGCCGGACACGCTCTTACCCTCCTGTTAACCGCAGTGTTAGAGTCGATATATACAGTACCAGTAGTATAGGGTTGACCCTCGTGGTGCTGTTCTCTGAAGTAGATGAGGTAATTTCAGTATAAATGACTATCACGTCGAATATCCGTGTAGCACATTGCCATAACATAGCCATTAAGGACAGATGGATTCCTAAAGTATCTAAAGACGCCCTACTAATCATCAGTATTTCCATGCCCAAGCTTTTATTTCGCGCACATGTAAAACTAGTAGAAAGAATAGTCATGTGAGCGACTGTTGATAGGCTAGAGCTTAGTATTTATGTACGGTACTAGTACATCGCGTATCTATCTACAATACCACATCACATTCCATTGTCTCGATTATACTTGAAGGATATACCTCATGAAGTATTTTATTTCTACTGTTACTCGACAGCTACACAGTGTCATAGTGGCACTATTAACCATCATCACCTCGTTCTGGTCCCCGAGACATGTACATGGGTAGCTAATATAAGAATGTTCACGTATACATACTCATTGAACATCATACAGGTACATCACACGTGCATTATTAATTAACCAGTTATCAGATGTAGCGTTTGTATTGAGACTTCCATGTTGGCCATGGTATCCCATCACAAAGCTCTCTTATCCGCTAATAAGAGTCCATAGTGCTGGCTTTGCAGTGTAGTAGCTATCGTCTCTTAGTGGATAGGAGAGCTTCGTGAAGGAATACTCCTGCTTCTATTCATTATATACTGGTGTGTTTCAGCTAGGCCCGTGGTATCCTAAGCTGGAGTACTTCTCGCGCTATCTCGCGCACGTCAATAGTGCCATCAACCCAATGATATACGCTGGCTTCAACGACAACTTTAAAAAAGGTATACTAGTATACAACATTTTAGCTCGTGATACACTGTTGATTGGAGGTATGCTAGAACAGAACAAATGGTTGAAATGCTGACTTGATACCTTATTGATTGGAGGTATGTTAGAACAGAACAAGTGTGGACTTGATCATGGTAGCCCTATATTAGATGATTATAAGAAACACTATTAGAAAGCTACTGGAAACCCGATGACCATTTTCCACTTGAACTTCCGATAGAAAACAATAGGTGCACATTATGTTTCGTAACCGTGAAACTCACGTGGAAAGTGAACATTGGGTTTTTATGACATTTCCAGAATCAGAAATCTACCATGAGTTTGGTTCAGCGACTTTTACGGAGAATGTTTAATGTGTATGTGTAAAGGTATTACCGTATTGTTCACACGATGAGGATACTAATAAGCACATCCGGGCACTGCATGTAGTGGGTTCTAAAACACATAGTCAAGGCCTACGTTTCATTAAAACGTTGTACTAGTAAATCGGTCGTAAATCTGGCTTTACATATAGCTTCCTGCTATTGTAAGGCCATGATGTACGCCCTGACTTAAGCCGCAACTACATTACGACCTTGGCGTGAAACGCAGACCCGGTAACGTCTTGTACAAGTTTATGTGTCAACGTTTCAAAGACTGCAACTTTTGTTGGCTTTTGTTAATCGTTATTGTGCCAGTAGAATCTAACACTGCGCTTTTGTAACTGAATATCCGCCATGTAACTAACACACGTCCAGCGTTGTTTATATGACATGTATGATGATATATATTTGTGTGTGTGTGGTAAGTCAAACCGTTGCATGATTCCCCCAAGAGAAGGCTCGCAGACGTATCAATCAGGATAGTCCAAGATTTGGCCGTGTTTCTCCTGACAGTAATCTATCTGCAATGGGCAAGAAATGCTGTATCATGAGTATGTAGTATTACAGAACTATGTCCATATTGAACCCAGTGGACCTGATCAAAATACTTTCCTTTGAAGTATGGTGCAGAAGTCGACAGAAAAAGAAGGATGATTTTATTAGGTAATATCCTTGTCCTGGTAGGCCACCGTATGTAGTTCATAACTAGTTTCCGAAACCTTTCTGTGTAATTCAGTTTAGCAAGCAGCGAGAGTGACGGACTGTTAAATTGCGTGTAAGTGAGATGATTGGATTCGGAGTGTTTTCATGTTTTTGAAACTCAAAAATACAACTTTCTAGAACCATCGCGATATCTGTCTGATGTCTATATGTTTTTACATACTAGTAGGACACATAGGACAATGCCAGTAATTATCTACAGCATTTCTAGTGTTTTTCCCTTTGAAGTTAGTCATTTCAATTTGTCGAATAGGAGACGTTGTGAAATGTTTTAAATAGTAGTAAAAACACGTGGACCAGCTAGCCTATGTTATTGACAGACTTTCAATCTTGCTGCCTGGAAAACACTTGATAATTACAATCAACTAGATAGTCTCACTACATTCCCATATCATCATAGTATAGCATGTATGTTTGTTCTAATAGTATTTTGTATTATTTGCGGCTTAAATTTAAATGTGCATGGAAGAAATATGTTAGTCCATCTTAGTCCACCTAGTTAACTCTAGTTGGGCGTAGTTTACTTTTTTCTTTGCATGTACATTTATTATTATATCTTATGCTCATGCTTTCCTTCTATTTCTTCTTGCGTTATAAATATTAACCGTTTTACATTATAATTAAACATATGCCTCTTTATTCGTAACGTAATTACCATTAATACTTTAAACAAACAATTTATTTTGGGGCGTTATAACTAATTTAAATTAAATTGGGATGTTCTTCTTGCATAGCATGTTCTTATTGCGTGGCTGGGACTAATGCCTGTTATGCAGCATGACATTTAGCTGGATAGGAAATTATGCATTATGTTTTCATGATCTATCAAATATGCTTGTACGTATGTAATTTTTAAAAATTCTTAATTCATTTCATTTCACACATTTCGCCAAGAAAGACAGATGTATACAGCTGACTCGCAGCATACTATTAAAACATATGGGCTAGTTTACGCCAATGCAAATATTCGCAATGAACTTATACCACATTTCATTTCATTCGCCAAATATTGGTATGCTTGACTAGAATACACAACCACGACCGTCATGTCTCGGTTCAAATACACAAATAACATCTACCACAAACTTTATGATCATGAAAGATCAATATATATCAAATCGACAGAGTGACGTTCAAAGCATCACAGATACATATGTTGTAATTGGATTGAGGCTATTAATTCGCCTTCTATGTAGTCAAATGAAGCTTCGAGATGTTCGGTTAATGCAGATTGTGTCCACTTGTAGTTAAATTCGTGTCTAGACTGCATTGACCATTACTGTAGGGTATTAATAAATGTCGTTGACACACCGGCGGAGGACAAGAGTGCGGTGTTTGCTGCCCACACTCAAAGTCCGGCGAAGAAAGACGGTTTCCAAACAGCAGTGGCACTGATGGATACCCCCGAGTCTGTACGTCGCCAGTTATAAGACAGCCACTGCCGTCGTAGTGAGAGAAGGAATGAAGGTTACCAGACAATTAATGACAAGCTGGATATTTACTGATGAATGGAATGGTATTGAGCAATACCTGGAATATATCACTGAATTGTAATTTGTGAAGTTTCATAGGTATACCACTCACAGGAAACGTGAATTGCATGTAGACATGGATGATAGAATAGAAGGTTTCTTAGTAAACTATGTATACGAACACACCATATTGCCAATATATTTAATTTGTATTTCTGTTTTAAGTCATCCGTCGTATACATACGCGTTCAATCTAGTTGATTGTATAATGTTGAATCAAATATCATCATGTAGGCAGATCATTATGCATTGCTTATCCTATACAGTATATATGTTGTGGTTTAACTTCTAGTCTACTAGGCTCAGCTAGTGTTACTTTTCCACTCTTGAATACAGCTGCGCTTGTACTATTCTTACTATCACAAGTAATCATTTAAATGCCTTCACAATAGAAGTACAACATATCCAGTCTTCTCACTACGAATCTTACGTTAATTAATGCAATATGGCATCCTTTCATGACTCTCTTGTAAATGTCTCGTATATATACCGATGGAGACCGCTTACGAAAGAGTTACGACCTCATCGTGAATATAGACGTCATGAAGAATACCGCATCCTTTCATGACTCTCTTGTAAGTGTTTCGTATATATACCGATGGAGACCGCTTACGAGAGAGTTACGACCTCATCGTGAATATAGACGTCATGAAGAATACCGCATCCTTTCATGACTCTCTTGTAAGTGTCTCGTATATATACCGATGGAGACCGCTTACGAGAGAGTTACGACCTCATCGTGAATATAGACGTCATGAAGAATAACCTCCTGTCCAGTCGCCATCTTGTCGATATTCCTGGTCGGGTCCAATAAACCTCCTGCAGACGACTAGTCTGTCTATTCTGAAACTGAATACCTGTGTGCACTGAAACTGTCGGCAACACTCTAGATCTGGGACTTCCTGTTTGAGACCCAGAGACCGACATATCTCAGAGCTGCACTGCGGAGGTAGAGTGAATGTGTAGCAGCATGCACTGGCAGTGGGCCGTCGTCAACAGTCGTCGTGTCCACGTGGACGAAATAGAAGTCAGAGTTGATGCCTGATCATGATGAAGCTCGGCAGAGGCAATCATACAGACATGCCACACGCAGTCCTCATTACGTCACTGCGTGGTGCGCTGCCCAAATTGAAAAGCTATATTTGCCTTGCGACTATTATCTGATATGGAATATATGCTAGCCTAGTGCTGTTACATAATCTATTTTTCTTAGAGTTAGGTAATGTAATTTACAGAATGAAATATTTCTCCGGTACATGTGCTAATACTGGTATTTGAAATACTTGTTCTATTGCGATCCTATATTGATGATGCGTTGAATTTTAATCCAGTGTGCTGAAGTAACGCTTAATTTAATTGTCGTGCAAATTTGCCTCTTCACTATTACACAATGGAAGGTATAGCTTTTCGGCGTATTATATGCAGAATTAAAATGTGCTCTTTTCATTATGATTACCAAGTATTGAGACATTTTAATTTTTAATTGATGTTTTTAAAACTAAATAATTAAAATCGTATATTGGATTCTCATGGAACACAGTGATAAATCAACAGTTAAGACTGTATGTATGTATGTATGTATGCCGGTATAATACCAATGGACTTTCATTTCAGGGTTTCGGCATCTCTTCCGAAGTATCGAGAGAAAGAATCGGTACAACACTATGATGTCCAGAGTAGATTCGTTCCAGAGTTCGACAAACATTACCAAAGTGTGACGTTCTCCTCATCGCGTGCAGTGTATAACTAACACACTCACGACCACGTTAAACCTTTCCCGAAGGCAGGTAACTGCAGCGTGGCAGGTTGTAGAAGGCTGACGTTGGCAGTGATGTGTGGCGTCATTTGAGATCTAGACATTTCACGTTTTACCCTTGTACTCTTATCCGTGGACTTTAAGAAGTACTGATAGAACTATGTGGAAGTCCATTTGCATGATAATTCAATATCTAATTCAAGCTCTGTATTGTATTTATTTCACTGAATGGTAGTGTAAAGTAATGGACTGGTAATAACGTGAGCTATATTAACACTATCGACCAAGAAAAAGCACAACTGCTGTATGTTTGCAGAGTGGGTTCAGTAACAGCTTCGCGAGTGTCTTCGGCATGAGCGTCATTTATCGGAATGAGTTTTGGAATTCCGACCAGATTTTTAATGTGGGTTTAAATTGAAACCAAATATCACCTCTCACCATGGCACTTGTCAGCGAGTTGTTGGCAGAGTCGACACGTAGTTGTATCAACATGTTCGATAACATTGACAACGCCATATTTCATAATTAAATAGCGATTGGTTGACAGCTGCCACTTCATAAGACGATGAACTCTGTTTTCAAATACTCTTTTATTACCAGGGGTATCCAACACGAAAACAGGAATGTCCGTGTTCTGGTACAGCAGTCAATATTGGAACCTTTTTGTTTGAGTGTTACCGCTGCTGAGCGTTCTGAAGGCCATAGTATAAAGAGTTACGTTCTGCCCATCTGGGAGAAATGTATTATCCCAATTTCAAAAACATCTGCATCCTCGCACCTCAGCGGTACTTAACTCCATTCAGTACTCACTTCATGTGGTACCCCTAGCTCACATCTAGAAGAGAACTTGCGCACACAGCCAACCAAAGCAATCCTTTTCCCGATGAAACTTTTAATTGGTGTAAAAATCTATCGAATGAAATGGATTTTTATCATTGTTCTATTCATAGCTCCTACACTAGTTGCGTAAGTTTATCTCTAGATGTGTGCCAGAGGTACCACATGAAGCGATTCTTGGACGGAATTAATACCCCTGGGGTAGGAGGATGAAATCTGCAGCATATATATTTAGACCGTACTGTAATCAGGTCCACAGTGCGATCTGAATGTTGCCTTTGAGAGAATACAAGTAACAAAGTACGAGGCATCAATATGCCCAACATACGCGCGCTTGCATTAGCGTAGTCATCATTTTAACACCCCTTAAACCATACCTGTGTTACTTTTGTGTTGCTAGTGCCGTGGTTTAACTGACAGTTTTTCAGTTAACCCACGGTTGAAACTGACAGTTTTTCACTCACTCACATGGTCGGAACTACTTTTAAGCTATGACTAGAATAATATTGTAGTATTTTAGACTTGTAGTTTTCAAACAGCATTTACT